>CM075807.1:116017327-116277447 GCA_037975025.1 Excoecaria agallocha | reverse complement strand
ATATATATATATATATATGAGAGAGAGAGAGAGAGAGAGAGGGGGAGGGGCTGGATAAAGAGAGAGAGAGGGGGAGGGGCTGGATAAAGAGAGAGAGAGGGGGAGGAGGGGCTGGGTCAACGAGAGAGAGAGAGAGAGAGAGAGAGAGGAGAGAGAGAGAGAGAGAGAGAGAGAGAGAGAGAGATTCATTCCCGCAACAACTGATTGCGGGAATGAAAAAACACCCCACTTTCCCAAATACTTTTACCCAAACACCATTTTTCAAAATAAAAATTAAAAAAACACTATATTTAAAAAAGTCCCAAAAATAGTTTACAATGGCTTATGTACGAGTCCTTCAACCTGCTTATAGCAAGTACTAGTGTTTGATGGGTATAAACTAGAACTCTTTACATATGCATAGTTCAAAAAAATAAAGGACAACATATGCATTTTCAGGAGATTAAAAAATAACATACAATGATAACCTCTCCGTAATCGGAGAGTAGAGAACAACTATATTTAATCTGGAAAATTGACAATCTAAAAAGATTCCATCAGGAATTCTAAATCTAACAACCGCTAGGTGGAAAGAAGATTTAGTATTACACCGATATCGAATAAATAAATAAAAAAGACTAGTTTTTCAACTATAGCTGCGGAAATTATTCCTAATGCCAACCCAACTTTGACTATATTATTATTGATAATGCAATCAGTAAACACTTGACAAAATCAAAACGATGCAACTTCCCTCTAGTATTCACGTTAAGTTGAAACCTTACAAAAGAATCTTTAATTTGCTCTAAATTAGACCATCGCTAGGTATATTATAAAATAGAAAAGGACGAACCCGGCTCTTGACAAAATTTTTTATTTTTGTAATTGGAATGATTAGGGATAAACTGGCAAGACTCCATCTATAAGACCAATGGCCAACAGTCAAAGTCAAGTGGGGTATGATGAAAAAGCCATGTGAATATTACATATATGACTATCCACTTGATTTCACATGTTATACATGTAATTTACAGCCTTGCCAGCACAGAATGATAAGCACATCAAGCAGAGGAGATAAATGTACTCAACAACCCACTAACTTTACAATGAATCTCACAAAGATTTGGAAGCTCCTCCTGCACAGCACCCATGAAAAGGGAAAATGCTTCTCGATGATTTGGCAATTGCCAACTCAACTGAGGCAAGTCTAACATGCTTTCCACAAGAAAATATCCACAAAAGAACAAAGAGCATTTGAGAACCTCACCGAAATTACGTTACTTGCTCATTAATAGTATACAAACAGAGACAAATTGCAAGAGTCAATAAATAGGTAACTTGAATTATAAGAGCATGAATTAAAAAATTTGTTATTCTGATTAAATTTTCACTGGAAAACTTCTGCCGTTCAGGTTTCTGCAACTCCAAATCATGTAAAGCAACTCAAGGAGTTGGACTTCCTCAGAATGGTAATTCATAGAACCCCTCAGAATGGCATAATTTTCAAAACTATTAGCATCATGCTCATTTTATAGTAACATGGTAGGAACTTTTGACGCCCAGAAAGCCACCACAGGATCAAGCATCTAGTTCTGCAGTTGACATGATTCAAGAAATCTACATTCAAAGGCTGTATCTTCCTTTACACTCAAAAATAATAACCTCATGCATGCACACATGCACATGTATGCATGCATACAGTTGTATGTGTATATTTGAGATGTGACAGAGACAGAGTGTGTGTCTAGCTTGGCAGCATGACCTCCAGATAACTCTTTGGCAACTCAATTGAACTATAAATATAAATAATGAATCAGCATGAAAATAGAATTTTGAATTTGCAACTGCTATGGGAATGATACAACTCATGAATGATTTAAGGAAAAAAAACAGGAGCCATAAAATTCAACCGAATTGATGTATGCATGTTTTTTAGTAATAACAAAAGTCCACATATCCTCAATCTAAGCATAAAAGAAACTACTATTTGCATAAGCAGTTTAAGACAGCTCAGTTCCACCAAAATTATAAAAACCACAGATCTCTATGTGAGTTAAACTACAGTGACTCCAGAAACAAGAAACACAATAACCATTTCCATTTTCACGATATACTTGCTTTTGACTTTCATAATAATGATAATGAACAACAAAGCAACGCAAGAGGACCAAAAAAGCCAAGTTTGAATGTTAATCGTTACATGCTTTGTTGGAAAAAAGGTTATTCTAAAAATTTAAAAGTTAGATCAAGCATCCTGTCTCAGTAGTTACCCTTCATATCTCCTACCCCTTGCTCTTGCAAGCAGCAAGTCATATGTCAATGAGATGCAAATTACTGCAAACAGAAAATGCAACTGTTGCTTCTTTGCAACAAAGTATAATGCATTGATAATATATATCATTGTCAAGTCAGGCAGTGGGAAACACCATGTCACTCCTTCGATAAATAAACAGATCAATCACCCAATGGTCTAATACTAAACATAATAAAGCTTGCGAGTATTCTGATATAAAATGACAGCAAAGCATCACAACCTGATACCTCAATATTAAGCATCCCAACAATGGTTGTCCAAATTTGGTTTGGTTGGGTTATTATTGGGGGTTCTCCCAACTCAGCTATAGTAATAGACAAATACCTTCATATGGGCCTCACAGCAAATCGTTATAATTGAGTTGGCCAGAACTCAATATATAACCCATTAAACTAAATTTGAACAACCCTAATCCCCACTTATGACTGACTTTACTGAAAATTTGAAAAGGAAAATAGCAATCAAATTTTGGCTAGCAGTCTCAAGCAGCTGCTAGAACAGTTGTCTTAAAACAGTCTGGGAATTCCCAAAAAAAAAAAAAAGATGATAGTAACAAGGAACCAGACCTAATCAATTATGAATAAACTGAAGAAAATTCATGGACCCAACAAAGCTTTAAGGAAAATTAAAACATATGACAAATTAACCAGGTTTAACAGTTCAAAATTGGTAAAACGAACCAAAAAAAAAACTTTAATATAGGTTACGTTTGTGCTTTCCAACAGTATAAGTATACAAACACCTTCATTACTTTAAAACTGCTCTACCAATTTCATCTGTTGAAGTTCAATGTCATGCTAGCCGCGAGATTAGCATGAAAATATACAATCTCCACCAATAAAAATTTCCAAGCAGAAAAACTAATATTATATTTGGCCCGCTAAACAATCCTGTATTTCCATGCATTGTGCATTACTACCCAACTATTGTTAAAATAAATTTTGTCCAGTTTCAACCGATGGCTTATAAGCAAGCTGGAGCCGTTTTTAGTAGTTTGAAATACACACATATTCCTATAAACCTTTTTATATATTATACAAGTGGATTTTTCATAAGACCAAATTTATTTAAAACTTGTCATCACAACTATGGTAAAATTAGAAAGAAAATGCAGCTCTAAATGCTGTGACCAGAAAAATAAAAATAAAATAAAGGCAAGGGAATGAAAATGCTTGCTTTACAGGCTCTTAAACAATGCCAGCCAATATTCTTCCTTTTTGACCATCGTTTGCAGGTTCAGATATCACATCAGAAAACATTTCATAAGCAAGCATCAAGTTAAAACAATAAATCACAAAATCAAAACAGCTATTCCATCCACCCAATGAGAGCCAACAATCAACGCAAAGATTCAGATACATAGCTTATATTTCAAGATATTACATGAATTAAATGGGAAAAAACACTAAAGCATGCATATCTGAACTCCATATCTTCTCCACATATATTGAAGCATATTGAGTACACAAAAACACCAGCAGCACTTAGTTGAAAATATTACCTGCACTGTCACTTCTACATCATCTCAAAGTCTTAACTAACTCCAATTCCAGTCTCCAAATCTGTAAGCACAATATCCCCCATCCTCTCACTTTCCTCCAAAACAGACCAATTAGGCGACTGCCCAGCCCTCAGCCACTTGAAGTCATCTACATTGCTCCAATTCCCAGTCTCCTCCTCTAAACCTGCTTCTCTTATGTCGTCTTCAATCCCTTCATATCTCAAGCAGTAAGGAGCGAATCTAAGACCAGCACAATCCTCAATTATCGGTCTGCTCCTCACTCTAAGATAAAAATCACATCCATTAGCATAATGTATCCTTATCTGATGAGAACCCAAAACAAGCACGCAATTTTCAACTTCCTCAATCAAAATTGAACCTATCACTGGTCCAGCGTAAACCTTACAATTCCTCAATCGATTAATAAAAAGCGCATTTACGCAACCGATCAACCTCACTTGACATGAATCTAGATCCGATACAGTAAACTCACCAATCTCTGAGCCTCTAAAATCCTTCGTCATTATTTCATTTTCTTTGTGTCTAATCCCCGGGGAATCCCTAACTGTTAGAGCTAGTTTTGGTGCATCAGGATATTTATTATCCGTTAACTTAGGTTCAGGAACCGTGGATTTGGTTGTAGATTTGTTTTTGAAGGAAAATTTCCTCTTTGGTACTAGCTCGGAGCTGAGATTTTCAAGAGATTGTTTAAGTTCGGAGACAATTTTGAGCGAAGAGCCTAGCTCATATGAGGGGAGTGAGTACGAATTCTCGGCAACGAGTTGTTCGAGAGAGGAGATGGAGGAGGAGATATTGGCGAGGTGAGATTTTAGGACAGTGGGATCAGTGGTGGCGAGCTTCGATGAATCGGAAATTTGAGATTCGATTGAGCGTTTAGAATCGGAGAATTTGGAGAGGAAAGCAGCGGTGGAGTCGGCGGAGGTGGCGGTGGAGGATTTAGTACGGGCTTGGTGGCGGTTAGAGAGTCTATCAAGCATTGCTTGATGCTTCTTTTGCAGAGTAGAGTCTAGAGGCTTCGCCGTTTCTTCCTCCATGGCAGTTCGCAAGGCAGTATCAGTAACTGGGCGGGAGCTCTCAAACTTTGCTAAGGACTAAGCAATCATTTTATTATAGAAGACTTTTAATTTATTTGCACATGAGACGGCAGCGTCTCGTTTGGGCCTCTTTTCAGTTGCAGAAGGCCGTCGGAGGTGTATACCTATTCTTGGCAGGGCTGGAAAAAAACACAAAAAATATGGTTCCATAACACCGATTCTAAATTAAGTTAAATTTTATAATTAATCGATTTTATAGATTTAATTATAATTTTTAATTTTTATATTTTTTATTTTTAATTATAATTTAAATTTTTAAATATTGATTAACTGTTAATTTATGATTAATCAGTTGATATATATATATATATATATATATATATTAAAAGTTTTTTATATTTTTATTTTTCTCTAAAATTTATATAAAATAATATATTTAAAATATATTTTATTTTTATATCTTAATTTTTTATATTTTTTATAAAATTTATATAATACGTTAAACTAAATTTATAACATGTCTTTTTCTTTAATTATTTGATAATATATATATATATATATATATATATATATATATATATATATATTATCCGATTAATTTTATGTATATTTTTTTAATCATATATTGGCATTTATATTTTACTTAATAGCATTTAATTATATTTTTTTATATTGTAGAGTTTATGTTTTAATATTGAATATTATTCAACAATTTATTTGACTTAAAATCTCGTCAGTCATATATATATCCCAAATTCCTTTATAGACACAATAATATAACAGAAAAATTATACTTTTTACTTTTTTCTATATTTTATTCTGATTATACTTTTATTTAAAATATATTTTTTATTTTTAATTACGATTTAGATTTTTAAGTATTGATTAACTGTTAATTTATAGTTAATAGTATTTAATTATATTTTTTATATTTTAGAGTTTATGTTATAACATTTAATATTATCTAAAATTTTATTTAACTTAAAATCTAGTATATTAATTTTCAATAAATATCAAATCTAATTTATAATATTAGCTGTTAATTTATAAAATATGAATTTTAACTAATAAATTATGTTTGTGTTATAATTTTTATTTATGAATTTTAACTAATAAATTATGTTTGTGTTGTAATTTTTATTTTAAATAATTTGAATATTTGAAATTGAATTGAATTTTATCTTTTATTTTTAATTTTAAGTTATAAATTTTAATAATTAATCGAAAATATTGGTTAATCAAGATAAAAAAATCGAAACCGATGAACTGGTTAAACGAATGTAACGAATTGGTTAATAGCTAGTGATTTTAAAAAATCGAAATTAATGAATAGATTAATTTTTTTATACATGAATCAATCTCACCCCTAATTCTTGACCCTGGCTTTAGGAAAATAAAACAAAAAAGGGATTTTCACACAAAATACAAAATTGAAGTTGTTTTAAAAAATATATCCATTTTTTTTACAATTTAATTTTTTTAAATTTTTATTTTTAAAAACACCACTTTTAATTAAGAATTCTATTTTAACTCAACTACCTATTAGACCATTAAACATTTGTCTTTATTCTACTATATCAAGAACACACAAAAAATGTTGTGGTACAACCTAAGTCCCACATTAGAAAATTAAGGGAGAAACACCTTGAATATAAGTGTGTCCACCTAACTCCATTAGTATGTGGCCTTTTGAGAGAAGCCCAAAAATAAATCTATACCGACTTGGCCCAAAGTGGACAATATCATATTAATGTAGAGTTCAGGGGATGTTTAACGGTCCCCCAATTGTTGGGAATAAAAACCGGCTAAATCACATAGGAAAGATAACAAACAAACAAGAAAATAGAAAAAGAATACAACAATTTAACAAGATTCGGCCAATAATGCCTATGTCCTCGATGGCAGCTATTCTTTTATTCGATCGGCCAATAATGCCTATGTCATCGGTGGCAGCTATTCTTTTATTCCAGAGAATATTGATTCTCAAACTTTTACAGTGGCACACATAATTGGGTTACAACTTTGGTATTTATACATAACCTACCAGGTACGCAATTACATAATTGCCCTATACCCTAAACGTGTACACACACTTTTCCAAACTCACTAGGATTCCAGCCACACAGGCACGCCACTAAGACATATTACTCCAGCAATCCGATCGGATAGTCTAGCTCTCCTGAGTATCTTGTTCTACCCAAGCATTCCACTTGATAATGGTGATTTATATGATATTTTTAGTATATTTTTAGGTATTTAATTGAGTTAATTTTGTATCAATTAGGTTATATTTGAGTTTAATTGGTTAATTTTATGTTTTTGGAGTTAATTGTAAATTTTGGTGTTTTCAGGATTAATTTGATGAAAAATGGCTTAAATTGCAAAAAGGCAAGAAGATTTGGGCTAAAACTGTGAATTTAAAAAATTTATGTTAATTAGTGATCGTGAAGTCCAGAATATTCATACATGGCCGTGTGTCTCAAAGAACAAAATTACACATGGCCACGTGAAGAAAGAAGCAAGAGAAGACATGGCCATGGGAACAAAGAAGCAAAGGAACACGTGGCCACGTGAAGAAAAGCCAAAGGGAACACATGGCCATGTGAAAAAGAAGCAAAAACAACATATGGCCACGTGCAATTTTACAAAGGAAAACACATGGCCACGTGTAGACTCTCCCAGGAAGCGAATGATTTGCGATTTTTCCAATTCAAGAAGGATTCTCTTCCTACTCCAAATTGGGAAGTTTGAAAAGTTTCTACAACATATTTTGCCTATAAATAGACAACTCTAACACCAAAGAATGAGCATCAATTAGTAGGAATCAATTAGAAGAATTCTTTAGTTTTAGTTTTACTTTGTTTTTCTAGTTTTTTTGTTTTTATTTTTCCTTTTGATTTTGTTTAAGTTTTTCAACTTTGTTTTAGTTTTTTTTAAATATGTTTAGTAAATAGTTTTTCTTCTTTTACTAATGGATTCTTGAAAACTTATATTTTCATTGTTATGACTTTATTTTGAACTTAATTTCAATATTGGTTGATTATTTCTTGGTTTTAAGCATATTCTTATCTTTGATTGTGTTGAGATTGATTATTGGTTTATTGAATAAATAACTAAAAATTGGTTTTGACATAGTTAATTATTTGTATGTTCTTAGGTTAACTATTTAATGTTTATGTATGATTATTATCTGAAATATGAGATAATTATATGTGAATTTTATTGATTAATATTAAGAGAGGAAGAACTAAGAATAAATTGGAGTTGAATTACTTGAGAAAGGTTTCAATGAATATTTAGGAAGTTAAAACTAGATTTTTATGCTAAGTATTAGATTTGTCTATGAGTTTAATACTAAGAATGATATACTTGAATAAAGATATCTTGCTTTATTACTAGTTTTTCCATAAGCACTGGTGTTTTTATTGAATTTAAATCATTACAATAAAAGTTAAGGTGGATATTTCCTTTAGCAAGAGAATTTCAGTTATTGTTTTGTTTTTAATTCATGTTAATTTAATTTTAGCTTTTGTTTTGTTTCATTGTTTATTTTGTTTAATTTTTGCTTTTAAATCAAAAATATTTGGGAAACAATCTCAGGTTGATTTAATTCATTTATAGATATTATCCTTAGCAATCCATGTTCCCTTGGGTACGATATTTGGGATCTTAATCTATATTTTTCTATATTACTAGCCAATCTAGTACACTTGCTAAACACCGGTCACCACTCATTCCGAAAGTCCTGCTCTTTCTGAGCGTCTCGCTCCTCCGAGCGTCCTTGTCCGACTGTACATACTTTATATGTTCCTCCGATCGGATTCTCCTAAGCAAACACTCTTTGCTCTGCTTTCATCATCTGTCGATCGGCTGGTATATGAGCTATTCCCAATAAATCTCCACCTTGGCAAATATCAAGCCCCTTTAGAGATTCAACCATGAACTTTCTCACATACTTAAGTGGGTTGGACCACCATGCTTTCTAGCAACTAAAAACGTTCAACAAGTCCAAACAATGCATGAACTTGTTGGTAGTCACTGGCTTTGTTAACATATCAGCTGTATTCTCAGTAGTATGAACCTTTCGCAATAGAATCTCACTATATGCAACCAATTCTCTGATCTTGTGATATCTTACATCAATGTGATTAGTCCTCGCATGGTAAACTTGGTTATTATCCAAATAAATAGCACTTTGACTATCACAATTCAACTGGACTCCACCTTGCTGAACACCCAATTCCTTCACTAGCCTCGAAAGCCATAATACTTCTTTAGCAGCTTTAGCTACTGCCATATACTCAGCTTCAGTTGTGGATAATACTACTATGGACTAAATCGTTGATCTCCAACATATAGGTCCTCCACCAGGAGTAAACACATACCCAGTCGTCGACCTCCTATCATCCAAGTCTCCAGCATAATTCGAATCCACAAATTCGACTACAAAATGACCATCCTGTTGATTCCCAAATACTATTCCATGCCTGACCGTCCCTTTTAGATACCTGAAAATCCACTTGACTGCTTCCCAATGTCGCCTTCCTGGTTTAGACATGTATTTGCAAACCTGACCGACCGCTTGAGCTAAATTTGGTCGGGTATATACCATTGCATACATTAAGCAGCCGACTGCACTAGCATATAACACCTTTGCCATATCTTCATTTTCTTTATCTATTTTAGGGCACTAATCGAATGAAAGCTTAAAGTGATTCTCCAATGGAGTGCTTACAGGCTTAGCTTTGCTCATCTCGAACCTGTCTAACACTTTCTCAACATAACCCTGTTGAGATAACCATAGTTTTCTTGAGCCTCTGTCCCTATGAATCTCCATTCCAAGAATCTTCTTAGCTGAAACTAAGTCTTTCATCTCAAATTTCTGGCTTAACAAATCTTTCAAACCAAGGATATCTTGCATACTTTTTGTAGCAATCAGCATATCATCAATATACAATAATAGAAAAATAAAAGATCCATCATCAAGGCTCTTAACATAGACATAATAATCATACTCACATTGCCTGTAGCCTATCTAAATATTGAAGAAGTCGAATCACCTGTACCATTGTCTAGGAGACTATTTCAACCCATACAGCGATTTCTTTAACCTGCAGACCAGATTCTCCTGTCCAGGTTGAGTGAACCCTTCTGGCTGCTGCATATAAATTTGCTCCTTCAGATCCCTATGCAAGAAAGCAGTTTTAACATCCATCTGCTCTAAATAAAAATCCCAGCTTGCTACTAATGCAAGCATTGCCCTGATTAAAGTGTGCCTGACCACTGGAGAAAATATTTCCTCATAATCTATCCCCTTCTGCTGAGCAAAACCCTTTGCTACCAATCAAGCCTTGAATTTTTCCCTTTCTTTTTTTGATACTGTTGGTTTCCTCTTGCACACCCACTTACATCCAATAGATTTCTTCCCCTTTGGAAGCCGAACGAGCTCCCACGTTTGGTTTTTATTCAAAGACTCCATCTCCTCAACCATTGCACCTATCCATTTTTCTTTCTCCTGGCTGGTAATAGCTCCTTGAAAGGTAGTCAGATCATCACTACTAACTAGCAGTGCAAAAGAGACCATGTATTCAAAACCAAATATGGTCGGAGGCCTTATGTTGGTGCATCTCTCTATCTCGGGCTAGATTGTAATCCTGCCGATTGTCTAGATCTGAACCCCCAAACATCGAACGTGATCTATCATTTCAATTGGCCACAGCATCTTTAACCCGCTCGGTTTCCATGGGATGGCATCTTAGTTCCAACTGTACCATCTTCGAACTAGAGCTCTCTCCTGGCACCTTGTCTTGATTCAACTGTAACATAGACTGCTCATCAAAAACAACATCTCGACTAATCACCATCTTCTTTTCATTCGAATTCCAAAACTTATACCCTTTTACACCCTTCTTATATCCCAGAAAGATGCACCTCTTGGACTTAGGATCCAGTTTTGACCTTTCATCACCAAGTATGTGCATATAGGTAGGACATCCAAAGATGTGCAAGTGATCAAATCCAACCGCATAACCTGTCCATGACTCCTTTGCAACCTTACTACCTAATGATGCACGTGGGGATCTATTGATGAGATAGCACGCCATACTCACAACTTCTGCCCAGAAGCTCT
Source organism: Excoecaria agallocha (assembly GCA_037975025.1). Classification (NCBI taxonomy): domain Eukaryota; kingdom Viridiplantae; phylum Streptophyta; class Magnoliopsida; order Malpighiales; family Euphorbiaceae; genus Excoecaria; species Excoecaria agallocha. Next base: position 116,266,468 of record CM075807.1, on the reverse strand, counting down.
TTGAAAGATCGGCATTCAATCCTAAGCATCTTGCCCATTCGATTAAGGACCTATTCATCCATTCGGCCACACCATTCTGCTGTGGTGTCTTCCTCACCGAAAAATGCCTCTGAATTTCATGCTCTTCACAAAACTTCTGAAACTATGAATCAGTATACTTTGTACCATTATCCGACCTCAAATACTTGATCTTCTGACCTGTCTGGTTCTCCACCTCGGCCTTCCATAGCTTAAACTTGGCAAAGACGTCCGATTTCTGCTTCATGAAATACACCCAGACCTTTCTCAAAAAATCATCAATAAACGTGACATAATACTGAGATCCCCCCAATAACTTCTCCCTTGTAGGACCCCACACATCCGAATGCATATAGTCAAGAATCCCTTCGATTTTGTGCTTGTCGACCGTAAAACTGACCTTAGTTTGCTTTCCAATAACACAAAACTTACAAAACTTGAGCTTACAGCTTTTGACCCCTTGTAATAAATTTATCTTATGCAATTCCGTCATCCCTCATTCACTAAGATGACCAAGACGCATATGCCAGAGCTTTATGTTGTCATCATATGACTCCACCGAGTGAACTCCACCTACAATTGTACTCCCTAACAGCTTGTAGATATTTTCTACAGTAAGCTTTCATTTCATCACCGTCAATGCTCCCTTTACAATTCTAATGGTCTCTTTATCCTCATCTACCTTGGGAATGAAACCATTCTTATGTAAAGTACCCAAGGAAATTAGATTTTTCTTCAAATCTGGTATGTGCCGCACCTCACATAGTATCTGAATGGTCCTATCATACATTCTCACTCTGACTTCACCTATTCCTGCAATATTGCAACATCTATCATCACCTAAATAAATTGATCCAGAATTGACAACCGGTATGATGCGAACCACTCCCTATTCGGTATTATATGATACGAGCATACAGAATCAAGAATCCACGCATCCATAAACTGAGTTGTTGATATCAAAAGCATATCTCCATCACTGCTATTCGATCCTTCACTCTGCGCCACATTCACCAACCTCTCATCGGTCTGTTGTTGCAGCTTTGGACAGTCCTTCTTCATATGTCCCTGCTCCTTGCACTTATAGCAACGAACCGTCTTCTTGCCTTTTAACTTAGATCTGGAATTTTATTTTCCAGAAACTTCCTTGTCTATCTTCCTTCCACGATCCTGATTACTCTTTACATACAAATTATCACCTTGAGAGCTTTCCCCGGCATTCTATTTTCGTTGGTTGTGAGCCAACAACGTTGCAGTTATCTCTTCAACTTTAATAGTTTCTTTTGCATATGTAAGAGTCGTCATCAGATGTTCATAAGAATGAGGCAACGAACATAATAAAATCATTGCTCTATCTTCATATATTAGATATGCTTGTAATTATGAAATAAAATAAGGGATATTTTTTTCTATAATAAATTTTCAATCAGCTTCCCTGAAAAGCTAAAAATCAGTTTTCTTGAAAAGCTTCAATTTTTAACTTTTTTCAATATAAGATTTTTTCACTTCCAACAAAATTAATTTTTCTAAAATTAACATTTACCAAACATATATATTGATTCCCATAATCAGCTTTTAACCTAATAATCGGATTTTTATCTTCAGAAAAGCAATGTCAAACACACCTTAATTATGTATTGCAATAACAATATGCATACTAAGTTATACAACGAATCAACTTAAAGGAATTGACTCTCTGCCGAATTTTCTTTTTTTTTTTTTTTTAGAAGGAAATAAGAAAAAACAAAAACAAAAGGTAAACAATAGTTTGGTATACCGATATACATACGTAGGAATACTATAATATACCACATTGTGGAATTAAATATATCTATTACAAAACAAAAGAGTAATGATGTATTGTAATATTTTAACTCAGCATACCACTATACATATTAAGATATATATTAAACCGTGGAATTAAAAAGAGTTGCAATATGCAGAATTATAAAATATTTATTGCAAAAAATCAATTTTGTATACCAGTAGTATATTTAGGTATATGAAGGAACACCAAACTGAAGTTTATAAATTTATCATCAGTTAATTTCATATACCAATAAATAAACATTACAATAACAGAGTTGAATAATTTTCTTTTATTATACCCTGGATATTCAAATACACCAGCTAGTAATGTTATTTCCACTTTTGCAAGTTGGTGTACTTAAAAGAATGTTAAAAATTCATTAAATAAATTTTTAATATATTGGTGGTGATTAGAGCTGTTAAAGTCGAATTTCTTTGTATCAAAAACAATTTTAACATCTGAAAAATCCAATCAGAATATACAATGAAAAGAACATACAACCAAATAATATAAATACGCACAGATGTCTAGCGAGGTTGGAGATCGGTGGTAGTGACCTGATTTATAGAACCAATTCTTAGCATTGGTAGGGGAGTTGATGTTCTTCTGAAAACGAATGCAGGTTGTGTTGGAACTGGAAGTTTGACTTCACTATTCAACATCATAACTACACTTGCCATGCTTGGCCGATGTTCTGCATCTTCTTCCACGCACAACAGCCCTATTTGAATGCACCTTACTACTTCATGAATTGGACATGAATCTTCTACAAATGAATCAATTACGTCCACTTCTCTCTCTTCTCTCCATAGATTCCACACCTGCCTCAATCATAACATTCAAAATAAAAAGCAGTTTGGTTTGCATGGTTTTGTAACGGGATGATGCATTTGTATCAATTACTTACGTGGGCTATCAAATTCAGCGATGGATCCTCGTAAAAATTGTTGCTTTTCTTACCGCTTATGATTTCCAATAATATAACACCAAAGCTAAATACATCTGATTTTATTGAGAATTTCCCAAAAGTTGCATACTCTGGCGCCATATAGCCGCTGCATAAGAACAAAATACAGAAGATTATCTTTACTGTTAGTGTTAACCTGTGTGATAATGTTGTTCAAACACTTACTATGTTCCAACAACTCTGTTGGTCCTGTTTTGAACTTCATCCCCTTTGAAAATTCTTGCCATGCCGAAATCAGAAATCTTTGGGTTCATTTCAGCATCCAATAATACATTGCTAAGCTTTAAGTCCCTATGAATAATTCGCAATCTCGAGTCATGGTGAAGATACAAAATTCCACGAGCAATTCCTACGATAATATCAAAGCGTTTCCTCCAATTTAAAATTGATCTTCTTGTCTGATCTGCAACAGATTTGAGATTTCACAATTCTAGCCGTCATTTTTAAAAACAATGATGAAAACGACACGAACTCTTACCAAAAATGAAGTAGTCTAAGCTTTTATTAGGCATGAATTCATAAATCAGCGTTTGTTCATCTCCTTGAATGCAACACCCAAGAAGTCTCACAAGATTCCTATGTTGAAGCCTTGCAATCAACACAACTTCATTTCTGAATTCTTCTATCCCTTGTCCTGAATTCTTTGATAGTCTTTTCACAGCAATCTCTTGCCCATCAACCAACTTACCCTGAATTCATTAGCTAATCTTAAATCTAAAACTTCATTAAATCTTGTATTGCATATATTAATACACTCAAAGCAAATAGACTTTTACCTTATAAACTGAGCCAAAACCACCTTGTCCGAGTTTGTTTTCAAGAAGAAAATTGTTAGTGGCAACAGATACAGTGCATAAATCAAAAAATCTCACATCTGGAGGTTGCTCACTTTCCACAAGCTTGTTTGCTAACAATTTCGAAAATAGTTCTTTGCTACCTTTCTTCACTGTACTTCAACGCACACAGAACAAAATGCACACTTTAGTGGCTTAGACTTTATGAAATCAATGAGCTGCAAGTGGAATTGTTTACCTTGTGTTTTCTTCTTTTTTAGCCTCACATGGGTAAGTATGAAAATGAGAAATACTATTGTAAGACCACTGGATAATACTGGAAACACTAATAACCATTTCTTTTTTATAACGTTTCTTTTCTTTCTTCCATGCTCAGCTGCGGTAAGCAAGAAAAATTGCATCATCATCGCATCAAGTTGTTGAAAATGTTGGAAATTTGAAAATCGAAAGAAAAAAAGAAGTACCTAGTTCAGTAGCATCGACACGAACATACAAATCATATCCATCAGTTTGTTCCATTGTGTCGATCAATTCTCCATACCACATCAAGCAGCCAAATCCTTTTCTTTCTGCATCTAAACTAGCAAAAGCTATGCAGGAACAATTCATCAAACATGTTTGTTCACAGTCTGTCATCCTCATACTATAGTTCAACAAAGTTGCTATGGAAGTATCAGGAACCCTTACATGGTCTACCTTAACAAATCCTTCTCTATTCCTGCACATTGATGTTGCGGTTTGTTGTGGTTTCCTGATGCACCCACCATACCAGAGATACCAGTTCTTCAAGGACTTGGGTCGGTAGCCAGGCAAGCAAGTGCATTCAAATGGATTGGCATTGTTAGCATTGATTATACTATTTTCACCACAATGACCGTAGATATACTTAGGCTGGGACCAAGTTTGCTTCCACTGGCGAGAAGAATTGTCCCAGGTGAGCCGCTGAATCAATCCAGAATTGTCGACAACACTCCTTGCTAAAACGGATTTGTCATCAACAAAGGAAGAATAGTAAAATTCATCTTCATTGTTGACAATGGTATACTTGTACAGATATTCGGGAATTGTTGGTGCTTTGGGACGAGCTGGCATTTGCAAAGGACCACTTCTCCAGTAAAGGTTCAAGCCCTTGTACAATAAGAATTGTGGAGAGCTAGTAGGACTGATCTTCAAGTAAGTTTGTCCAACAGCCGGGTCATCGTCTGATTTCCATGAGGTTAGGAGCCAGCTGTGGCCAAGTTTCTTATTAAATCCAAGTTTCATACCTGGAAGAAAAGTGTTTGTAGGATAATCGAAGCTTTGCCAGACAATTTGTCGAGTTTCAGTGTGGACCAAGATCAGATTGCCTGAATCTAAGAGCTGAGCTGCACAGGAAGCTTTTCCGACTAGCAAGGAAACATTTGTGGACCATATAGGAAATTTTTTGTCACTGGCAGAATAGAGAACAAGGTTTCTTCCATCTCTACTTGGTGTGAATACTGCAGAGGAATCATTTATTGGGATTGGATGCTCCCTATTTGCAACCCAGACCACAGTTTTCTGCGGCAGTTGATGGTACCAAATGCCAAGATATTTATAAATAGAGTTCCCAGGGCTGAAAAATCCCAAAGCAAAAGTGCCTTCTTTAGAGACTAGAATATTGCTGCCTTTGAGGAATTGGTTTGTAGCTATAGTGTCAACTGAAATGCAATATGGGAAGAGAAAACATAGAAGCAGAACGTTGAAGAGCATTTTTTAAGTATGAACAATAACTCTCAGCTGCGTTTGTTTGAATTTGAACTTCTAGTTGGGTGCTCTGTGGAGGTGAATTCTTTTATCCTGTTAGAATTTTGACTTTTCTCTCTTTTTTCTGCATGTTCATCTGTCCATCATATATGCCGTATGTTAGTGAATTATGAAGCCTTAAATTAAAAAGATATTATTTTTACAATTTTCATTTAGCAATTCAGATTTGAAAGATTTGGTAGGTCATATTTGACACATTCAAGCTGATTCCGGATGCAAGGGCAAAAAGAAATAAACAAGATTCTTATCATTTTGTTTGACTATTGGAATGTAAAGGACAATAAGTCCATACAGAGAAATTTCTTTCCATAGGTCAGCGTTGAAATTAAAGGACATAATAAATGCCGTGAAGTTACTGACTTGAAATGAAAGGACGCGTTGACAGATTCTCATCATCTGTTCAAGTTTCCGCTTTCGATGCAGTGCGATAACCAACTACTACTGCTCCAAATTCGGTTACTATACTTGCACATAATTATAGTACATAATAAAAAAGATAGCATTGATGGATTTGAAGTAAAAAGGCATGACATAAGGCGGTCTTAAACTAACATTCAGCTACCTTATTCATGACAGATAGTTATTTCAACATCCATCAAGCCCCCAAACAGACTTTGAGCTTGACATTAGACATCACTCAATGGCTCAAGGCTCATTTCTGGCCTTTTAATTGTTTCGCTCATATAGACACGATCACGAAACGTCAGCACATTTTTTTTTATAGCAAAGCGAGTGGGGGAACATGGAAAAGAGATGTAACATATTATACAAATAAAAAAATGTTTAAACCAAAAACTAAGAGATGATTTAAGTAGAACTGTATTTCATGAGACTACAACACAATCCCTTGAAAAGTACATAGATTAGCTTATGATTTCTCAGCTTCTGCTGCTGCCTCTTCTTCTTGTAGTTTCTTCAACGATGGAGGTTAGCTTATGATTTCTCAGCTTCTGCTGCTGCCTCTTCTTCTTGTAGTTTCTTCAACGATGGAGGTGGCCTCACAACAATGCTTTTCTTCCATTGCCTGTCAAACTTTCTAGACAACCTCTTGTTGATTCCCTCCTCAATTTCTCTTTCCCGTTTAACAGTCAGCATGCGAGCAATCTGTAATCAAAAGAAACCTGATCAATATGTTTCCATACCAGACAATACAATGTTCAAGGTTAGGTGATGCATTCTTCTTAACAACTTAGGACAGAACATGTGATTGATGCTCAGAGACATCTACTGCAGTTGGATTGATCCTATCGCCAACCACTCCCCTTTCCCAAGTCATCATAATAAAGGTACTTCCAACTTCTGGTTGGATAAAATGTATATCCTAATTTGTAACATTGCTATTATAACATTAATGACTAATGAGCTTCATCACCTAAAAATGTCTTATCAAGATTATAACCAAATGCTATTGCTGCCTCACAAATTAGCTCCATGCATATTTTGACATTTAAAGCATGCAATACAATATTTCTTGCTTCTGGTTGGACAAAATATATATCCACATTTGCATCTATGGCATGTCACTTTCAGGAGCTTCATCAATATCTTATCAAGCTTTATAACCGTTGGCTACTGCCTCTCAATTCCAATCTAGCTTATATCACTTGTGTTGCAGTCCCTGTTTACAGTAGATGCCCCAGGTAAACTTGTTAATGCATGAAAGATTATTTCTTATTCACTCAACACCGCCAGCCTCATTTATGTAATAGTGTTGGACAGAACTCATTCAAGGTAAAAGCAACAGATGACAGCATCACTGCTGGGGTGCTAACAATGAATTTAGGTATTACATTACTAAAATTGTAAAACGAGTTCCCTGCATAGATTGCAATTATCCAGTGCCCATCAAAGATAAAGATAGATATAGCACCCTAAGAGATTTGAAATGCAATTATACAGTGTGGCAAATGTTCCTGCATAAATGTTAAAAACAACAAAACTTCACATAAGTTTAAAGATAGTTTGAATTTTTTAATCTGCCAGCAGATTTGTGCCTGAGGTCAATAATATGTCTTAAAGGGAAAATGATGTACAAACTTTTAAAGTGTTGATAAAATTATATGATGTAGAAGATGAGGTAAGATATCATTTAACATTCTGTTAGTTTAGCTCAGCTCGTTAGCTTAGTAGCAATAGTTAGTTTATTAGTGATGTTGTAGCTTATTATTCTTAGAAGTAGTTGTTAGTTGTCCACGCAAATAAGCTGATTTTAGCTCTTGTAAACTTATTCTTCGATCTCTACACATGAGAATGGCAGTTACTTTTCTCCATTTTCTATTCTCTATACTGTTCTCTAATACTTAGAGAATCGTTCATATGAGAGATCCAAACATTAAGAGAAAGCAACTTATTTTAAGAACTATATATTAACCACAAGTGTAAATGCAAACTGAAATCCAAGTTCTCCAAAAAAACAAATGGGGGAGATATATTTTTCCTATATAGGAAAATTTTCTGTAATTTAGGTTCAAACCTAGTATCGATCAAAAGGAAGCTCATTTACCCTTCTCTCTCACCCCCACCCCCAAACGAACCAAACACCTACCCCCTACTTTTTTATTAAATCTGCTAATTAACAGGCTCTAAAACAACAGAACACAAAATAGAGGCAAAATTATCTTCACTGGTTATTCCGGCCACAAATCTGCAGTGATTACTTTGAATTTCCACCAAAACAGCTTTCTACTGACATTCCCCTTCTACAAACCAAGAAACATATGGGGGTTGAGCATCAATCTTAAACTAAAAGTATCTTCCTAGTGTGATCTCTCAACAATAATTGCAGCAACTCTTCACAGAACAATCAACCCCGGGATACTATAACATCAGAAAGGATAACAATGGAACAATTTTAACATCCAATGCAGTTACCCTACTCCTTCCACAATTAAAAATCAGCCCGGAAATTCCTGAACCGCATTCAAATTTCTCAACAGCTATCTAGTTACAAATAATCCAAAGTCGTTAAGCCTTATGAGAAAGCACAATTTCAACTGTCTAGAAGGAAAAAAAAAAAAAGAAGAAAAAGAAAGAAAGAAACAGAACAGAATTTTACATTAAAATAAAAAAAAAAAAGAAAAAGGGGGCAAACATAAGAATGGAGAAAGGAAAAGCATACCCGTTTTCGCGTGCGGCGAAATTCGCTGGACTTGAACTCGTTGCGAGCCGATCTCTGAAGGCGAAGCATAAAGAGTTCACCTTTAAGATCAACAACCTCTTCATTAATTTGCTCGGTCGTAAGGCCTCTAATTTCTTTCATTTGTTCTTCTCTCTTCGCCATCATTACTACAGAGGAGAGTGAATTTCCAGAAGACGACAATGTCGTTTTGAGAGGTACACGGATAGGAACAGTACATGCATGGCGAATTTGGATGCCTGAGAAGCTCGATTTGGAGATTGAAGATAAAGGCTTTGAGGGGAAAGTTGCTGTGGAAAGGCTCAACATCTCTGCTTTTCAGTGCTTGAATCGAGTCGCTCAGTTTCCCCAAGCTGAATAGCCTAAGCAGATAAGGCCACTTCACAGTTTCCTCTCTTCTCTTCAGCCATTTTTGTCTGCGTGTTCACTTTTGGATTATTAATTTCTCAATTTGAACTTTTGACCACTTAATTTTATAAATATTAAGTTTTTCGCCCAAGAAACTTTCTAATTTTCGCTATTCCTTTTTCTTTTCGGTATTTTATTTCCCAGGAGATTTTAAAAATAATAATAATAATAATTAATGGATTACTAAAAGTGTACACGGATCTGAATTTTCTTGTAACGAACCGAATTACCAAATAAAAATATTTATAATCGAAATGTACCATTAAATTTAGGAGAGAGCAACGGTCGGTTCAGTTTAATAATCGAACCGAACCAAAATAACCGAAAATTAAAATTTCATTATTTTTATCAATCGAACAGAAATTTTAGAATAACTGAACCAAAATTTTCAATCGGTTTAGTTTTAAAATTTAAAATTATTTTTTAAAAAATAAAAATATTGTGTCTAAAAATTATAATAAATTATAAATCATTATATACTAAAGTAAAAACATCTAAATTGTAGAAATAAAAGTTCAAATTAAAAAAATAATTTTAAAATATATAATAAATAATACAATAAAATAGTTAAATAAATTTTTTTATTTAATTGATTTTTAATTTAACCGTCAAAATTCTAAATTATTACCTAAAAATAGATATTAACAATTGATGAATGTACTCGTATAATTTACAACTAAAAATAAAATAATTTACATGTATAAAATAATTATTCAATAAAAAATCAAAAAAATTTATATAATTATATAAATTTCGGTTCAGTTCGATTTCTATGCGGTTTTTTCCTTCAAAAATCAAATCAAACCGAAAAATCGAAATTTCTTAAAATTGAAAACCAAAAACCGAACCAAAAAATTGAAAAACAAAACCAAATTAAAAAATCGGTTAGTTCGGTTTGATTTTTTGGTTTGATTCGGTTTTTGCTCATCCCTAATTAAATTTTTTACTAGACCCAAACAGAATTGTACCATTGATTTTATTTGAAACGGAGTTAGATATTTTATTTACAATCGAAATCGAAAACTGTATTAAACTATACTGAACTATTCTAAAATCAAATTATATCGAAAGAATCGATAATTATTAATTATTATATATAATACTAATAATTTATATATAAATATTATTTATAATTTCTATTCTATATGTACTATATAAATTTACCTTATAATTATTTACATTATATATTTTAATAAATTAAGATAATAATTAGTTAAAAAATTAAAATAAATATTTTAATTATTAATAAGATAAATTTAATAATTATAATAATTATTATACCTATATGAATATGAATATGAATATGTAACTAAAACAATTTATGTTTAATTTAATTTACCTTTAATGTCACTTAACTACTACTTAATTTTTTTTATTTTTATACAAATATCTATATAAATATATAAGCTAAGCAATTTATCATATAAATACATTACAAATTAATTTTATTTATTTTTAATATCACTCAACTGGTACTCATTTATTTTTTTTACAATAACTATATGAATATGTAAATTAAAATTATAATTGTATATAGTTATTATTTATAATCAAATTTTACCGATTAACGTAAATATATGAGTATATAATTACCTTACTAATAATTTTGTTTAATTCTAGAATCACTCAACTAATACTTATCTATTTTTGGCACGATAATTGTATGATTAATCCAGTATACAAATTAATAATGTAATTATATACAATTATTATATAAATTATCAAGTATGTAAATTAATAATATAATTATATACAATTATTATATATAATGAAATTTATCAATTTATAAAGTTATATTAGTATATCGGCTTATCAATTAAATTTATTTACTCTTAATATCACTTAACTCGTACTAATATATTTTTAGCACAATATCTGTATGAGTATGTAAATTAATAATATAATTATATATAGTTATTATATAGAATAAAATTTTATCAATTAATGTAATTATATAGGTATATAATTATCTTATCAATTAATTTTATTTAATTTTAATTTTATTCAAATAGTACTCATTTATTTTTAGCTCAATATTTATATAAATATATAAACTAATAATTTGGTTAAAAATAAATCAATAATATTTGAATAACATCAAAATTAAATAAAATTAATTGATAAGATAATCATATACTCATATAATTAAAGCCGAAATAGTACATGTTTACTTTTAGTGTCATTTAAATAATACTCATTTATTTTTTACTCAATTCGTATATGAATATGTAAATTGACAATGAAATTTTAGTTGTATATTTAAAAATGATAAGAGAGAAAAAAATTAAAATTTTTTTAGAGGAAATTAAAAATTAAATGTAAAATTTTTCAGGAGCGAATATTTTTTGTTTTGAGTTTTTAAAGTGAATTAAAAATTGAATTTAAGTAATTAAATTTTTTTAAAATATTAAAAATTAAATTATTTGAGGTAAAAAATTAAAAGAGAATATTAGATTTAGATCAATCATTTTCTCTTTTCTCTTTTTCTTTTTATGATTCAGCCCCCTTCTTTCTTTTTGCCTTTTACCACCTTATTCTATCTCTCTCCACCACACCTCTTTTGCTCTCCTTGGTGTTTGGTGCATCTTCTCCATTCATTATCACCAATTTTGAGCTAGCAAATTGAAATTGCCTCTTGCCATTGTCATCCGATTACAGCCGAAATTATCATTTGTTGTCAAAACTGATTGAAATCGGTTATACTTTTGGCTTTAGAAGTATCAATTAAAAAATTTCAAAAGTTTGAACCGGGGTAACTACTATATTCTCGCAAATTTCTTAATTGTATTTTTAATATTTAAATTAAGAAAATCTAGCTGAGCAGGAGGAGGTGGAGGAGGCACTACTGATGGAGGTGCCTGATGAGGTGGGACCTCCTATTGCCCTACATTACTGGAGGCCTCACTCTTATTGTCTCCAACCTCGCGACTCTATTCTTCAGACATATTTTTACTATAAAATAGAAAGGAGCAAGAATACATTAATTCCAAAATAACTTTTCAAAATAACAATTGGCATGTATATAAGTATTTAAACAAAACAATAATACCCATTTCGATCTTAGAACCGTCTGAACCACTGCTCTGATACCATAAAATGTAACACCATTATCACTCCTAACACTGTTCCGGTAAGTCATAGGCCGAAAATTTTTTTTTTCACATATATTTCTTATATCTCAATATCATACTTTTATTATTTTGATAACGATTCGTCGATGACCTACAACTGTCCAATATACTATGCATTTAATAAAATTTTTGCAATATAACGGCTGTACATAATACTAGCCCCCTGAAAAGTAGATAATTTCACACAGCCTTTTAAAGGCACAACAATCAATAAAAACAACCATATACATTCATCTCCATCTCATACATAAGTCCAAAATATAATCCTACTAATATAATTTCTGTTTAACATTTACATAACCAAAAGTAACTTTATATACATGCCAAGACATTATAACAAAAACTCCTAAAAGAAGTCTTGTAACTTGTATTCTTGCTCATGCTCCTGATTACCTGCACGAAGTAACAACTACACGCTGAGCACTACTCAACATGCTTAGTGGTGACTAAAAATCGATACATTTCCTAAAGTTATCATCATTATTTTAGAATAATATCTTATACAAAGAAAACACTTATAAAATTATTAAATTACTAATCAAAGATCAATTTCAAATTTTTTTCTATAATATTATTCACTTTAATCTGGTAATTACAAGTTTACCCTTATTAAACTTATTTTTTACCCTTGAACTAATAATTGAGACATTTTACATTCTTATATACTTATTTTGACATTTATATGCAAATTTACATTTAGTCCTTGTTGACTATAAAATTCACCTTTTAAAACAATTTAACTATTATCTGAATATTTTATCTTTATTTAAGCAATTCTTACTTAATTTACTTACTTTCTACACTTTTAGAAAAAATTACTATTTTACTCCTAAACTTTTTGTCTTTCATTTTAGTCCTTTTTCACTCTTTATTCTCACTTTTCATTATCTTTTCACATTTTTATCAATTTACTTTCATTATACCCCTAGTACAGATCCGGCAGAAAATCTCAGACTGGATACACGAAACATGGACTCTATACGCTCCACTAAGAGAAAAATGATTCTCAAGGAACCATTTTCAGAACACTGCACTTTTCACTTTCACTTTACACTTAAGTTATGGAGATCAGAGATCCTATCCATAGCAAAGCAAGTCACCATGACTTGCACCGCGGTAAAGGGTATTCCTATGACTACCCAACTATATGAAGAATTAGTTTTTACTGTCAGACTAATTCTAAGGGCACAATAATAATTACTTTATTAATCTTTTTAATTTTTGAAAAATTCATCGATTGACTTTTTATTTCTTTTTCTTTGACTATAATTTAATTTCTTATTAATTTACCTTTCTAGTCATTTTTATGCAATTATTCATTAATAATTCAATTATTTTCATTATACATATTCACATTAAATTTTCAATAAAATCCTAATATATAATTTCAATAAATTCCAATAAAATTTATTTATGCATTAATTATTAATTATTATCATTTTTCACTAAAATTGTCAATTATTTCACAATATTTCACAAATTTTGCTATATACATATATGTTACATAATCTTAAAAATTTCAAAATAAATTTCAATTATTCAATAAAAATTTATGGGCACAATTTATCATTTTTACAATTAATTTAGGCTAACATATATTATTTTCATGCAAAAATTTCATCATTTTCCTTTAATAGAAATTTCGACCACCAACATTAATCTTCCTAAAAATTTTCTTTCTTTCTTTTTAGCTTCCATTTCATCTCCTTTAAGGTTCAATTTCATTTACCCTAAACAAATATCATCATTTATTAACTTTAAAAATTTTTACCCTAAATACATAAGAGAATTAAATTCATAAACTTAGAAAATGTAAAGATTTTCTAGCCACTTATATTTTTTACTTGATTTAGGAAGCCTAAGCCTCCTTACCCTTTCCTTTATCCCTTTAAAAGTCTTCTCCTTCTTCCACACATACCATGGCCGGCCATAAAACCTTAGTTTTTTTTTATTTTTTTGTTCTCAAATGCAAAATCCAAGCTCATAATCATGCTCTACGCCTAAAAATTTATGGAAAAACACTAAAGAAAAAATTTAAATCACTAAATTTCTCAAGTTTAATTTTATCCCTTTTTCTTTCTCTACTTGATTTCTCCACTTTCCTTGCTCAAATCAATCAATAGAAGCTATTTTGGTGATCTAGAGAGATGGAACTACAACTTTTAAGTTAGGATTTATGGAAGATTTTGAGTGATTATGAAGCAAAAGAGAGAGAAGGATGAAGGAGGGTTGGTTCGGTCAAGGAGAGGAGAGGAGAGAGCTAGTGATTTCTGGAACTTTTCTCCAGATTTTTAGCTCTTTAAATACCTCTCATTGGGCCCAAAATTGGGCTTGATCCATGGGCTTAGCCCAATTAATTTCTAAGGCCCAATTTAGGTCTTTTAAGGCCCAATGCAATTTCTCTCTCTTACAGCCTTCAAATCACTTCAAAAATAATTTTATCACTCTCATCACATCAAAAATAGCTAGTACACAAATTTTTGGCTCAATCGAAGTTCGTTATCGGTTCGATTTGATAACTACCGGTATCACCGAAAAATTTAATTCTCATTACTAAAACATTCTACATAAAAGTTCATATAGACATGCCAAATTTGGAAATTTTCGAAATTCATTTACTATTTTTAATAATTTATGTAAAATTAAGTCACCTTCCATACCAGAAAAATTGACTAGCTACATTTTCGTATTTTTGACCTTTTAAAGTCCATTTGACCTCAATTTTACTTCAAATTTCAACTCTAGACTCACTATGACCAATACTTTTCGATAGTTCAATAAAATATTTTTGACTTTCGGATGTCCTTTCGGATCCAAAAAATACTATTCGCCATCGAGAAGTAATGTTCATGACTAACCCGGTGTTGAGGCCATTACATTTCTCCCTTACTAAAAGAAATTTTGTCCTTAAAATTTACCTAAACTAAAAAGTAGAGGATAATGTTGTCTCATTGTTGCTTCGGGGTTCCCATGTCGCTTCATCGACATTATGGTGATGCCATATAACTTTCATCAATGGAATCTACCTGTTCCGAAGCTGTCGGACTTCCCTAGCCAAAATCTTTACTGGTCTTTCCTCATAGCTCATGTCAGTCTGAACCTGTATCCTTCTGGTGCTATCACATGACTCGGATCAGACCTATATCTGCGGAGCATAGACACATGAAAGATATCACGTATCTTCTCCAAAGTAGATGTCAGTTTCAATCTGTAGGCTATGGGACCCAATCGTTGAAGTACCTCATATGAACCAATAAACCTAGGGCTTAACTTGCCCTTCTTGCCAAATCTCAGAACATTCTTCCATGGAGATACCTTCAGAAAGACCTTGTCTCCAGCCTAAAACTCGATATCTTTCCTTTTCAAATCTGCATATAACTTCTGACGACCCATAGCCTCTTTCAATATGCTTTTAATAATCTGGACCTTTTCTTCAGAGTCACGAATTAAGTCCAAACCTAAAAGCTTCCTCTCACTCAGTTCAGTCCAGCACAAGGGAGACCTACACTTCCTACCATACAATGTTTCAAATTGAACCATTTTTAGACTAGATTGGTAGCTATTATTGTAGGCAAACTCGGCTAATGGCAAATGTTTTTTCCAACTAGTGCCAAACTCCAGAACACAACATCTAAGCATGTCTTTCAATGTCTGAATCACCCACTCTAACTGGCCATCAGTCTGAGGATGGAATGCTATGCTAAGGCAAAGTCTAGTATCTAAAGCATCATAGAAACTTTTTCAGAAGTGGAAAGTAAACCTGGGATCCCTATTAGACACAATAGATGTGGGCACTCCATGTAATCTAACCACCTCCTTTATGTAAAGTTTTTCCAGCCTGATCAAAGAGAAATTCATTCGTACTGGCAAGAAATGAGCTAATTTAGTGAGGCGATCAACGATTACCTAGATAGCATCATGCTTCCACTAAGTCACAGGTTAACCAGTCATAAAATCCATGGTCACCTGATCCAATTTCCATTCTTGAATAACAAGTGGTTGAAGTAGTTCTGAAGGAACCTGATACTCTGCTTTCACCTGTTGACATGTCAGATATTTACTCACGAATTCAGTCACATCACATTTCATGCTTGGCCACCAATAGTAAGCTTTTAAATCTTGGTACATCTTGTTACTTCCAGGGTGCATGGTATAGCTACTATGGTGTGTTTCTGTCAGAATCTCTCTTTTTAATTCTTCTTGAGCCGGCACACACAGTCTTCCTTTGTAACGTAAACTTCTATCACTCAACAATGAATAATCACTTTCACTGCTATGCTAAAACTTGTTTACAATAGCCATTAGTCGACCATCTTCTTTCTGGGCCACTTTTACTTGATGCACAAAGTCTGGTTTAACTCATAGTTTAGCTACTATAGCTCCATCTGCTGCCAAACTCAAATTGGTATTCATTGCTCGAAGGGCTGCAAAAATCACTATTAATTATTTACACTTATCATTATCTTATACAAATTTATTTTAAAATATTAACATTACCTGACATGAATTTTTTGCTAACCGCATTAACTACTACATTCGTTTTCCCTGGATGGTAGTCGATATAACAATCATAGTCTTTAATCAACTCTATCCAGCGTCTTTACCTGAGGTTGAGTTCCTTCTAGGTAAGCAGATACTTCAAACTCTTGTGATCCGAATAAATATAGCATTTCTCTCCATACAAGTAATGCCTCCAAATTTTTAATGCAAAAACAATAGCTGCTAACTCTAAATCATGAGTAAGATAGTTTTTCTCATGAGTCTTGAGTTTTCAAGAGGCATAAGCTATCACCTTGCCTTCTTGCATCAGAATGCAGCCTAAACCATTCCTGGAGGCATCGTTGTAAATCACAAATTCCTTGCCTGACTCAAGTTGAGTAAGGATAGGAACTTCTGTCAACATGGTCTTAAGCTTCTCAAAACATTCCTGGCACCTATTAGTCCACACAAATTTAACGTTCTTCTGTAGCAGTTGAGTCATAGGAGCTGCAATGGTGGAGAAGCCCTTAATGAATCTCCTATAATACCTACCTAATTCCAGAAAACTTCACACTTCAGTCACATTCTTGGGTGGCTTCCACTGAAGGATTGTTTCAATCTTTGAAGGATCTACTTTAGTGCCCTCTGCAAAAATGATATGGCCTAAAAAGAATACTTTATTAAGCCAAAAGTCACATTTGCTGAATTTGGCGTATAACTGCTTTTCTATCAGAGTCTACAACACAATCCTTAAGTGTCTATCATGATCTTTCGGTGTCTTGAAATACACTAGGATGTTGTCAATGAAAACCTCCACGAACTGATCTAAGTAGGGGTGGAAAACTCTTTTCATCAGATCTATGAAGGCTGCTGGTGCATTTGTAAGCCCAAATGGTATGACCAAAAACTCATAGTTGCCATACCTAGTACGAAAAGCAGTTTAGGCACATCGACTTCATTTACCCTCATTTAATAATAACCCGACCTCAGATCTATCTTAGAGAAGATACCCGCTCCCTTAAACTAGTCCAATAAGTCTTCGATGCAAGGAAGGGGATATTTATTCTTTACCGTCACTTTATTTTGCTGTCTGTAGTCAATGCATAATCGAAGAGTCCCATCCTTTTTCTTTACAAATAGGATAGGTGCTCACCAAGGAGAAGTGCTGGATCTGATAAATTCCTTATCGAGCAACTCCTGAAGCTGAATCTTTAACTCTTTCAATTTTGCAGGTGCCATTCTATATGGAGCAATAGAAATAGGAGGAGTAGCAGGAGTGACCTCAATAGATAAATTCAGCTCTCTGTCAGGTGGTAAGCCTGAAAGCTCATTGGAAAACACATCATGGAACTCCCTAACAGTAGGCACATCTGACACCTGTAAACTATCTTTTTTGCCTTCCACAACATAACACATAAACACTTCACAGCCTTTTCTGATCAATCTTTTTACTGCAGTAGCTGATATCACATCAGATAAAAAATCAGATCTCATACCCACAACAGTGATGTCGTTACCATTCTGAAGCTATAATGTGACCCTCTTCTTTCTGTATTCAACAGTTGCTTGATGGGCGGATTGTAACACCCTTACTAAACAGTCTAACCGAAACAAGTGATAAGCCGGAAATTTTTTTTCTTAACTAACCCATCGATTCCAAGCTTGTCCAAAAAGAAATACTTATAAATTAAAACACTATAATTGTCCAAATGACTAATTACCAAATAAAAATCCGACAATAACGCCTAAAAACTTATCTAATCCACCTGAAAATCAAACAATTTTTCTCAGCCCTTCAGGGGCACAACAATACAAAAATAATCTGTACAAGCATCTCATACATCTATTCTCATCATTTATCACATTTCTTAAGATAATTCATTATTACAAATCACACTCTTAAACCGCCATAAAACTCCAAAATAAAAAGCAATTTAAATATAAAATCGCCTCGCTACAACAATGAACTTCAAAGGTGAATTGCCTGAAACTGGATCCCCTCTTCTGATGGTTGAACCATAGCAACTGCCTAACCCGAAACAAGCCTATTCTGTTACCTACACGGATAACAAAACCCGTGCTAAGCTATAAAGCTTAGTGGGGAACAGTATAATCTAAAGAAAATCTTTTAAACATGTAATATCAATTATACAAGTACAAAGTTTATAACACTCCTAATTGATACCTTAAATTAACTTAGATCCTAGTTCTACATTCAGCAATAAATCATAAGCAATAGCGACAGAACATCTTACTTATATAGGCAGCAGAACTTAATAACTCAGTAAGCAATTCAATATGCATTGTTATCACAAAAGACGTTTGGCATAATTTCTTCATACATATACATCTTCTAAAGCATAGTATGCAATCTAAATTCACTTTCATGTAACCATTAAAATAATCTTAACAAAGTAAACTATATATTATTTAACACCATAGTACGCCATATATTATGTACTTAATCTATAACAGGGTTGTATACATACCTATACATATATATATAAACAAATATAACAAATTAAGAAACTAGTTTATGACTTTCAATTTATTATCCATTTGTTGTACATATATAAGAGGATAATTTTTCTGCACATTAATTCTGAACTATAACATTTCTTATCTTTTATACTTTTTAACTTATTTTCATATTAATGCTCCTAGTATAGTGCTGACAGAAACACTCAGACTGAATATACGAGATGTGGACCCTACAGGGCCACAACAGATTGAGAAATGACCCTAAGGGATCATTTCTCCACAGAACAGATACAGATAATTACTATGGAGATCAATGATCCTACCATAGCAAAGCAAGTCGTCATGACTTGCAATGCGGTATAGATATCCTTATGGCCAACCAATTATATCTTGAGCTAGTTTTTACTGCCAGACTATTTTCTAAAGGCACAAAAGATCACTTACTTTTAATACATTTATCAAATTCTCATTATTTCAATTCAAAAAATACAGTTATTCAGAATCTTCAATATTTTTATACAGTTTGTGAACCATCTTTCACTTATGTCATGAATTATTTCACAATACTTCAGCAAATTATCTTTAAACTACTCTTCAGTGATTAAAGGAATCTACTTTATATAGATTCTTTCAAATTATTTAAACATTCTAATAGCCACATGTTAACAATACTGATACTTGTCAGAATAGTTCATGCATTGCTAGACTATTTTCATGAGAATGAAATTATATATAATCACACCCATCGTGAGTACCTAAAACAGCACGTAAACACATAATCATTTCAGAAGGACGTACCTGCATGGCTCATCATGATCATCTCTTTTGAACCTCTATACTTATTATATCATTACCAAAACATTTTGTAGAATCTAATATTAAACAATTATTCCATAACTATTTAATAATATGGTCATAATATTTCTTGAAAAGCTATGCTGAAAATGAAAAACAGAAAAATATTACTTATTACAGCATGAGATTATAACTAGAATTTAAAACAATTAAGGTGTGATTCACAACCTTAAAAGATTTATTCCTATCAATAAAATCTTCAATATCATCTACTTATTACAATTCAATTGCTTTCAAAAACTACTCTGACTCTAAGTTTTGGCTTCATCAATTATACTCATATTTATTCATATTATATTAAATAATAAACTTTCATCATATATTTGCGTACATCTAACATCATCCTTTGCATATATTTTCAATTATCATATCGATCTAACCAATAACTAAGTACATATCTTATACTCTTTACGCATGTTTTATACAACTCTGTGTATGAACATACTTTTACATTTTCATATTAGTTGATTTAGTTATCTAAGTTCAATCGTTAACTTAACGGTCAAAAACTATACTTTTTATTGCCAAATTAATCATTAGCTTTAAACATTTCTATACAAGTTAGCAAAGAAAATCATATTTAACTAATATGTTGAAGACCCAAACATGAATTTTCATTATGATTTGGCTAAAATCCTATTTAATATTTTAACTCCAACTAGGTAAGACCTAGAACAGTGATCAGTAAACTACCCCATTAAATTTACCAAGAATATCAGAAGTAAACCATTAACACATAATTTAATTAGATTATTTAATTTATAACATAAACAGAATTCCAACATCAAATATCCGTGAAAACTATATTCATTAAACTGTAAACGTTCCAACTATTTTTCTTTTTGCAGAATGGTTAAGAAGTCTATAGAGGAATCAAGATATCCCAAACAAAAACCTCTTATACTGGAATAAGTAGCTAGCCAAAGATTGTACTAAATTATATCCAATTTTATGCAGCATTCTCATATGCCACTTTAACTTTCCTGGACAAAATACCATTCAACTATCATTTTTTACTCTTGCAACAGTTTAAACCTCAGTTTCCTCATGATTTTTCGCTTCCAATCAAATTTAAAGGAAAACTTAGAACCAAACTTAAAGTAACATGGTGAAGATGATGATGAACTCTCAGATTTCACAATACGGACATGAGTAGCAATTAGCCAAAGTCCAAAGAAAAAGACATAGGACTCAAAAATTTGATAGCTCATTCGTTTTGAAAGGCATGAAGAAGCCAATAAAAGCAAGATAGCTTTGATCATTTGGAGCTTGAGTCAATTAATTCCAACTCACTATTTTTCACTCTTTGATTTTGCCATTCCGTAATCCAACCCCAGTTGTTGAAAATATAAATTAATTTATATTATTACAATTCCAAGGTTATCTTGCATACTAAGAACCCAAAGGTATAAAATTTCAAGGCCACTCAAAATTCCTTTACTACACTTTAGGAGGCTGTGAATTCTCTAAGTCAAGGATTTGACTTAAAAACTAAGAAGTTTGATGGCTAGCAACCTATCGCCAAGCATATGGTGAGTACCCATATAAATAGAACTTTTGTTTCCCTTGTTATGCTACTTTCTCTAAAGCTTGAGAATTCACTTATCACATTCAAGATTCCACAATGAATTTCACTCAAACTTTATCAGAAAAGACCAACCAAGAAGTCCACAGACAGGTATATCAAACTCATGTATACCAATTTAAATTCATTTCGAAGACAATTACAGATTCAACCAATGAAGTACGAATAATTAAACTTTCAAACCTCATACATGGCGAATATTTGCTCACTAACACTGTGACTCATTTACTTTTACAGATTATCAATTTCTTATAACAAAATCAATATATACAAAGCTAATATTAAGCATAATTCTCATATAATAATCATATTTCAATTTACCTTACTAATATCCAACATTATATATTTATTTAACACCAATCAAGCACATATAAGATCAAAGAAGTTCCCAAACCTATTAGTCGAATTTGCTACAATCTGCCTGTCACCATGCTCGCTGGACCGATCACTAGAGCTCGCCGACCGGTCATCGGAGACTCATCAAAGCTACTCATTGGTAGCTAGGACCACCGGTGGTTTCCAGGTACCACTCACGCACCCCAACACCGTCGCACTTGGTCGGGATCTAAGCTGGAAGGTCCTGCTTTACCGGGGGCCGATCTACCTACTGCCGGCGAGTGAGGAGAAATGAAAGGCACGAGGAAGAGCGTCTCATCACCGGGAGTTCACCGGTGCCACTCATGCCATCAGCCGCTGTCACCAATCATCGGAAAGAGGAGGAGTGGGTTCTATAAGAGAGAGAAAATTAGGGCAAAAATAACGCCATAGTTAGAGGTAGAAGCCGGCGATGAAGAAAAGACGGCACGTAAGCTGCAACTGACGGGAGTGGCTGGCGTAATCACTGACCGGTGCTCTCTCTCTCTCTATCCTTCCTTTCCTTGTTCTCCTCCCTCTCTCCTTTCTTTCCTTCTTTTTCTTTCTTTATTCTTATCCTTAATTTTCTTATTTATTTTAATCTCTACTAATTCCCTCATTATATAAAAAAAATAAATTCTAACTTTTATTCATTTTCAAAAACACCCCACAAAGACTAATTTCCTTACAATTTATACCAAACAATTTATAATTAATTCAAAATTATCACTTGTCTTCACTATTCCAATATTAAATTCACACATTGAATCAATCTAAATCAAATAATAATACCTTGGGTCATGCAATTTCAACTAGGGTCATTTTTAGGACCTTACACGGATAACCAATCCATCCCCAGAATTAAATCAAACTCACGAAAAGGCAATTCAATAAGATTTGTCAGGAATATATGTCCCTGAACACTGATAGGACACTGTCTGTAAATTTTATTTACTACCACACTATGTCCTAGAGGATTACTCATCAAGATATCTCAATCCAAGCATGCCTCTTTCATCCCTTTACCCCGTGCCAATTCAATGCTAATGTAGGAGTGTGTGGAGCCAGGATCAATCAATACATACATAGAATCAGATAACAGAATAAACTTACCCACTATCACATCAGGAGCATCCTCATCTTCTCGAGCTCTGACAACATAGGCTTGTCCCACTGATTGCCTCTGTCCTTATGATGACTGACCAGCTGGTCTGGAGGCTGAAGGACTAGGGGCAGCTCCCCTATCACGCCTTCGTAGTGTAGATGATCTGGTACCAGAAGCTGGTGGGGCGGCTAATGTAGTATGTAGCATATGGCAGTCTCTAATCTGATGATCTCTGGACTCATATTTAAAGCAAGCTCCTGTCAAAAATCTGCACTCCCCAGGGTACATCCTTCCACAGTGCTCACACGGTACTGCTAACCCATTATCTTTACCTCAGGATGCACTGGATGTTGTAGTAGCAATAGACTTGCCACGGGAGGCTAGTACTACCCTATCCCTGGCCTGTTGGTGGGTGGCCCTAAGATGTCTACTATCTTTTCTACTTCTTACCCTGCCCTGCCTTTCCACTGCTCTATCCCTACTTTCTCTTTTGCTGAAATCGGGACTGTCTCTCAACTTGCTCGGCTTGAGTGGCTTTCAATTTGAGAGCCGCATCAATCATTGGACCGTAAATCAGGATAATGCTGGGCCCCAATAATCTGCCTCAGCTCAGTATGTAATCCTCTCTCAAACCACTGACATAATCTCTCCTCGGTGACTTGGCTCTCATCAAGATAGGTGCTCAAACTCTCTATCGTACTCTGCTACAGTGCGATTCCTCTACCTTAATCTCCAAAAGGCATCATGCATGGCAATTTTATACTTAGACCCGATGTATTTCTTCTCAAATTGTTCAACAAAGAACTCCCAATTCAATCGATCTGCTCGTGTATGGCTTCTGACTAAATCCCACCATATAAATGATGGACCCTGAAGTAAGGTAATTATACCCTCAAATTTCTCCTCCAGGGGACTGTGGGTAATCTCAAATAACCTTTTTATCTTAAATTACCACTCCTCTGCAGCAGCTAAAGTCAAAGGGTCACGCCCGGAGAAATCTTCAGCCCCAAATCTTTTCAGCTGCTCCAAAATAGGCTTTCTTCTGGGCAGGGCAGGTGGCTGAACCTATACGAATAGTGGCTGTGCCTGAACCTGAGCAGTCTGAAGTCGCTGCTGTAGGTAGTCTGACATCAGATTAAGAAAATCTAGCTAAGGACGAGGAGGTGGAGGAGGTGCTACTGGTGGAGGTGCCTGATAGGGTGGGACCTCCTGTTGCCCTACATTACTGGAGGCCTCACTCCTATTGTCTCCAACCTTGCAACTCTATTCTCCAGACATCTTTTAACTATAAAACAGAAAGGAGCAAGAATACATTAATTCCAAAACAACTTCTCAAAATAACTATTGGCATGTATATAAGTATTTAAACAAAATAATAATACCCACTCCGATCTTAGAACCGTCTAAACCACTGCTCTAATACCACAAAATGTAACACCCTTATCATTCCTAATACTGTTCCGGTAAGTCATAGGCTTGAAATTTTTTTTCCATATATATTTCTTATATCTCAATATCATACTTTTATTATTTTGATAACGATTCGTCGATGACCTATAACTGTCCAATGTACTATGCATTTAATAAAATTTTTGCAATATAACGGTTGTACATAGTACTAGTCCCCTGAAAAGCAGATAATTTTACACAGCCTCTTAGAGGCACAACAATCAATAAAAACAACCATATACATTCATCTCCATCTCATACATAAGTCCAAAATATAATCCTACTAATATAATTTTTGTTTAACATTTACATAACCAAAAGTAACTTTATATACATGTCAAGACATTATAACAAAAACTCCTTAAAGAAGTCTTGTAACTTGTATTCTTGTTCCTGCTTCTGATTACCTGCACGCAGTAACAACTACGCACTGAGCACTCAACATGCTCAGTGGTGACTCGAAATCGAAACATTTCCTAAACTTATCATCATTATTTTCAAATAATATCTTATACAAAGAAAACACTTATAAAATTATTAAATTACTTATCAAACATCAATTTCAAATTTTTTTCTATAATATTATTTACTTTAATCGCGTAACTACAAGTTTGCCCTTATTAAGCTTATTTTTGATCATTCAACTAATAATTGAGGCATTTTACATTCTTATATACTTATTTTGACATTTATATACAAAATTACGTTTTAGTCCTTGTTGACTATAAAATTCACCTTTTAAAACAATTTAACTATTATCTTACTATTTTATCTTTATTTAAGCAATTCTTACTTAATTTACTTACTTTCTATACTTTTGAGAAAAATTACTATTTTGCCCCTAAACTTTTTTTCTTTCATTTTAGTCCTTTTTCACTCTTTATTCTCACTTTTCATTATCTTTTTACATTTTTATCAATTTACTTCCATTATGCCCCTAGTACAGACCCGACAAAAAATTTTAGACAGGATACACGAAATATGGATCCCATGGGCCCCACTAAGAGAGAAATGATTTCCAAGGAACCATTCTCAGAACACTGTACTTTTTACTTTCATTTTACACTTAAGCTATGGAGATCAGAGATCTTATCCATAGCAAAGCAAGTCGTCATGACTTGCACCGCGGTAAAGGGCGTTCCTATGGCTAGCCAACTATATCCAGAACTAGTTTTTATTGTCAGATTAATTCTAAGGGCACAGTAATAATTACTTTATTAATCTTTTTAATTTCCAAAAAATTCATCGGTTGACTTTTCTTTCTTTCTTTTTAGCTTCCATTTCATCTCCTTTAAGGTTCAATTTCATTTACCCTAAATAAATTTTATCATTTATTAACTTTAAAAATTTTTACCCTAAATACATAAGAGAATTAAATTCATAAACTTAGAAAATGTAAAGATTTACTAGTCACTTACATTTTTCACTTGATTTAGGAAGCATAAGTCTCTTTACCCTTGCCTTTATCCCTTGAAAAGCCTTCTCCTTCTTCCACACCTACCATGGCCGGCCATAAAACCTTAGTTTTCTTTTTTTTTTTTGTTCTCAAATGCAAAATCCAAGCTCATAATCATGCTCTGCACCTAAAAATCTATGGAAAAATACTAAAGAACAAATTTAAATAACTAAATTTCTCAAGTTCAATCTTACCCCTTTTTGTTTTTCTACTTGATTTTTCTACTTTTCTTGCTCAAATAAATCAATAGAAGCTATTTTAGTGATTTAGAGATATGAAACTAAAGCTCTTAAGTTGGCATTTATGGAAGATTTTGAGTTATTATGAAGCAAAAGAGAGAGAAGGATGAAGGAGGGTTGGTTAGGCCAAGGAGAGGAGAGGAGAGAGCTGGTAATTTCTGGAACTTTTTTCCATATTTTTAGCTCTTTAAATACCTCTAATTGAGCCCAAAATTGGGCTTTATCCATGGGCTTAGCCCAATTTAGGCCTTTTAAGGTCCAATGCAATTTTTTTCTCTTCCAGCCTTTAAATCACTTCAAAAATAATTTCATCACATCAAAAATAGCTTATACATAAATTTTCAGCTCAATCGGAGTTCGTTATCAATCCAATTCAATCTTATCGGTCCGATTCGACAACTGTCGGTATCATCAAAAAATTTAATTCTCATTACCAAAATATTTTACATAAAAATTCATGTAGACATGTAAAATTTAGCAATTTTTGGAGTTTGTTTACTATTTTTAATAATTTATGCAAAATTAAGTTACCTTCCCTACCAAGGAAATTAACTCTCTATTTTTTTGACCTTTTGAGGCCCATTTGATATCAATTTCACTTCAAATTTCAACCATAGATTCACTATGATCAATACTTTTCGATGGTCCAATAAAATATTTTTGACTTCTGGATGTCCTTTCGGTCCCGAAAAATACTATTCGCCATCTAAAAATACTGTTCACCGGCTAATCCGGTGTGTTGAGACCATTACAATTTCATTATGTTCATTACAAAATTTGGGTTATATATATACCAAAAGTCTTCCTCAAGCTCTAAACCTTGTTGCCCAGACATGAAGCTCTCTATGCTTAAACCTAGGAACCTACACGAAAAAGCACCCGTGCTGAGCAATAGCTCAGTGAGGAGGCAAAAATAATAATAATAATAACACTAGTACACTTGTCATACAATAATAGAAAAAAAAAATTCAAAGGCCATATAATCATATTATATGCTCACTAACATGCTCATAACATCTCAAGAATCAAAACATTATTTTCATACAAAACAATCATTCCTTAATACTCATTCGCTCATGATTATTCACTCAATTATAATATTTTATTATTATTATTATACAACCTAAATTTCCATGAAGAGTGGATAACTGGACAACATCGGATATTGTTAACCAGTATGAAGCACTAAAGATAGGAATCTTGAAATACTGAATACCAAGGGTATCAACATTAGACACCCACAAGTATCAACACTAGCAGCTGCATTCACTATCCCTTATAGGCATGTCTATCTATCCACTTCTATGTATAATCCAGGCTTTTACTAAATTGTTAAACATTTAGAAGTAATATGCATCATATATTTAATGTACTGACATTAATGTACTTAACAAAGCATGCAATTACATCACTATATCATTTCATTCTTATTCTTATACATAAAGCTTAGCCTTTAACTTTATTTCATTAAATTCGTTATACTTTTTACTCATTTTATATTACATATCACTCCTATTTTCACATTTAAAACACTCTAAACATGATTTGAAGGGTCTAGATATGCTTTGGTATTAATTTGGAACCTTAATTTCAAGTTTGGAGAAGGCAAGGAAGGGTCGCGGTTACTACCAAAATCATGGTAACCGTGACCTATGTTGCCCTTTGTCTCTAGACTGCATCATACTTCCTAACAGTTATTACCGAATGAGTAATAACCATGGTATATACTTTTTAAATACGTCATGGTTACTATAAAAAGTTAGTAACTATGAGATAGGTCTTTCTTTCAGGGTCTGGACTGAAAACTAGGGTACCTCACGGTTACTATCAAAAATCTAGTAACCATGAGGCCTAAATCGTCCAAAGATAGATTTCCAGTCTCAAATTTTTATGCCATTTTTGACCTATAAAATGTCATTTTCGGGGAAAGTGGCCTTCTACAATTGTTCCACTATGTTTCTAGTTTCTAAAACATCAAAAATCACTCAATTCTGATTTCTAAATCTTAAGATATCACTAAAACATTATCAACTGTTCGTAGGTAATGAACATCAGGGGTCTGTCAACTTCAAGCTGAATTTCGAATACCTTATAGGCAGATGAAGGTCTTAATTTCTTCTACAAAGTTTTAGATCTATGTCTTATCCTTAATTTCCAGCTAGAATCACCTCAATCCAACATATACAGAAGAAGTTATGCCATTATTACTAAGACTGGTTCAATAAAACTCAAACAGAATTTCACAAACTCACTTTTTAGAACACAATTAATCATTTTCAAGCAACAACAATACCATCAAGTATCTACATCATCAATACAAACCACCATAGCTTATAAGAATAACTTGAATCAATCAAACACATAATATTAAAGGAAACTCCCAAACCTTAACAGGCTTTACTCCTTTCTTCTTCCTCTTTCCTTGCTCTCTCTTTTTTTAAGCTACCAAAAACATGTAATTTTTGAAGAAGAAAACCTAAGATGATGGGCAAAATTTTTCTGAGTTTGGGACCTTCATTTGGCCGGCTTTACATCCCTTTTATACCATGAGATCTCTCCACTTCTCATGAGTTTTCATGAGACTTGTAGTGTGGAACACATGCCTTTATCCTATTGGCCACTTTTTTCTTTGCAACTTACTACTTCTTTCTTTATTTCTAATTTTTACCACAATTCTTTCACTTTACATTTTCAATTAAGCCCTCAATGTCACATTCTTTCTAATTTACACACTTATATCTTAGTGTAAAATTACCATTTTATCCTTACCATTTTAATTTAATTCTTTTCGTGTCCTTTCCTATATTTTTAATGCACATCTCCTCGTATTACCTCCACTATATACTTCAAACATACCCGATTACTCTTAAGGTGTAATGTGGGGCATTACAAGATTATAAATAGGCAAAAAAATATAGATTATAAATGGACCAATGCCTAAATAGATTGAACGGATTTTAGCCGATCCATAAATTTAATGCATGTTGGTTCATTTATAATCCATATTTTTAATGAATATATAAAATTTTCATTAATAATTTAATTTTGCTCCAAAAATAGAATTTTGTACGAATATTGAATATATAAATAGTAAAAATTAGTATAACAAAATAACAATAATATGCTAATCTATTTTTTACTTTCAATTGATGATGAGTATATACTTTTATTTGATTTTGAAATTTTAATGTCTTTTCTCATACTATCTTGAAACTCATTTTCAAATTCAAATAACCAACTACAAGTGATAATTATTGTGACACTTATCAATTTCTCTTTGACTCATCTATCTTTATTTTATTTTTTCATCAAAATTATTTTAAAAATTCTTAAATATTATAATTAAAATATTTTTAAAATTTTGAGTCAATCGAAGTTCATTTTGATAGATTTTAGGTATCGAAATAATTTCAACCAATCCGAAAATCCTAAAATTTAAAAGTATCCAAAATTTTATTTTTTACTTTTAAAAGTTAATATTTATTATTTTAAGATATTTCATATGATTGAAATAATTTTCAAAAGTTCGTGAAATATTTTCAAGTTAGTCAAAGTTTGTTTGATTTATTTTTCGCTCTCATGACTTATTTTTATTTTTAATTTATTTTTTAAATTTTTTAAAAAATATATTATTTAAAAAGATTTTCCGAACGGTATGGGAGCATCGGGGTTTTCGGGATCTTAGGTTGGATAAGTAATAGGTGTGCCTAACAATACTGTTTTATATAGAGTTTTCAAAGTTGAATACTTTTTTTAGGGGATTTTTTTGTTGGCTTAACTGGGTCGTAACTTGAACTTTAAATGGAGGAGTATCTTGGCTTTCTAAAAAGTGTTAAAACAGTAGATGAGGTGGAAGATAGGAAATGGTGAGAGTTTTGTAACGGAGATGGATCCATGACTGCTAAGGGACAATGACTTCTATATCGAAGATGGGGTACTGCCTAAGAATGAGATTACTCGTGTCAAAAAAATCATTCTTAATATCACTATCAGTAATCATAGGAGGCATGAAGAAAAATACGGCATGTTGACATCAAGCTTGTGTATACTCTGAAATCATGTTGTTACTTGGCATATAAAATTTATAAATTATTCAAATAAATAATTTATTGTAGAAAAATATGTTAATTTATATATATAAATTTTTATAATTTCATGAAATATAAATTTATGTGTTTTTTAAACACGCTTTGTAAATAGTGATGAGTAATTTTATCTTTTATGTTAAATAAATTAGCAACAGATTATGAAAAAATTTTAAAAATTTTGTGGTTTAAATAAGAACAATTACTAACTCCTATTTCAAAAAATTAACCAAACAATTAAATAGAGCTGCTAAGATAAAAATAATTAATAATTTCTTTTAAAAATTAAACAAAACATGTTGGTCATTATTTGTATCCTAATCGATCAACCTGAGGATCCTATTTATTATTCTACTTTTGCAATCGTGGACCTTTCAATTCTCATTAATTACGATATGTTTTTCATTTTTTTTTCTAAAAAATTTGTAATTAGTTAGTGATAAACCACAAATGATAAATCCTAAAGTGGTTTATCTATGAAAGGAGTGAAAGCTGTAGCGGCTAATTAGATACCGAATTACCTATAAGAGGAGAGCTGGCAGTTGAAAGGTCGGTCGAATGACTGGACCTGCAAAAGAAAGTGTCCGGTCGGACCCAGACGTTAGCACTTCGAAGCTTAAGTTAGTATCTTTAAAGAGAGTACTTAAAGAGTGAGAAAATCTCAGGCACCAAATGATAAACCCTAAAGTGGTTTATCTGTGAAAGAAGGAGTGAAAGCTGTAGTGGCTAATTGGATACCGAATTACCTATAAGAGGAGAGCTGGCAGTTGAAAGGTCGGTCGAATGGCTGGACCTGCAAAAGAAAGTGTCCGGTCGGACCCAGACGTTAGCACTTCCGAAACTTAAGTTAGTATCTTTAAAGAGAGTACTTAAAGAGTGAGAAAATCTCAGGCACCAAATGATAAACCCTAAAGTGGTTTATCTGTGAAAGAAGGAGTGAAAGCTGTAGTGGCTAATTAGATATCGAATTACCTATAAGAGGAGAACTGACAGTTGAAAGGTCGGTTGAATGGCTGGACCTGTAAAAGGGAGTGCCCGATCGGATCCGGGCGTTAGCACTCCGAAACTTAAGTTAGTATCTTTAAATAGAGTGTTTAAAGAGTGAGAAAGTTTCAGGAGTTCAATACCTGGTGACATCATGCTTTGGACTATTTATAAGAGTTATTTGGAGAGCTACTTGAATACCTTGGGGGGTGATAACCGATAATTAGAGTGGATGAGCGGTGATGTGACAGGAAATAGATGGAGAGTGTGGGCGTTGACTTGTGTCAGTGGTCTGATAGGACGGACTGTCCCATCAGTTCGATCGGATACCACGCTTTCCTGTGTTATCTTCCAGCTTACGTTTTACCTTTTTGTTAATGGACTTTGGGCCATCCCAAATATTTTTGGACCAGACTAACTGGACCTTTATAAATGTATTTTCTGTAGTTATCAGTTAATTTTTTTAGGATTAATATTATTTATTATTAATATTAATATTAATATTCATTAAGATAAAATTCTCTAAATTTTCGTACGAGATTTTTATACCTAATCAAGATTTAGATAAGCGTACCATAATTTTGGAGATAGTTTAAAAACAATTATGAAATAATGGAATAAAAATGTAGTTATTTAATGATTATAAAATACACACTATATAAAAAAATATATATTTTAATTATGTATATTATGTAATATATTAAAAAATATAATTTTAATAATAATCCAAAATGCAAACGTACGGAGGTGCAAACTTGAACATGGTCACGGCTTGTATGAGGTTGGAATGGTGACGTTGACAATTTGTGACGGAGTTACATTTTTATTTTATTTTATGTTACAATATATATATATATAAATAAAAATATAACCATTCTTTGCAATTGCCTTGGTCATTTAATCTTGTTGGTTTTCACGCTTTCAGGGACCAGAAAAACCCTCGTCCTCTATCCCTGCAAAAATTTCCTTGAATTAACGCTAACCAATCCACCCTTTTAACTCCGATGACTTGATACAGATTGATACAGACGGAGACGAGTTGTTGATTGAAACTGTTCCCTTGCTCAGTTGAATCGGAGAAAGGTGATATACATATATTTATATATATATATATATATAAATAGAGATCTGAATCCAATCCATCGATGCACTGATGGGCGCTGCAGGCTCCAAACTCGAGAAAGCTCTCGGCGACCAGTTCCCTGAAGGCGAGCGATATTTTGGCCTTGAGAATTTCGGCAACACTTGCTATTGTAACAGCGTATTGCAGGTTCCGTATACCGATTTCCATTTTCTTTATTTTTAATATTTATTTTCCGGTAATTATTTTGGTAATCAGATTGCGCTTAATTGTTATTCGTTGTTTCTTTTGATCTTTTTTTTTTATATATATATTTTGACCTTCCTCTATCAATTTCTGTATTCTCATTTACTTTTGAATTGACTGTCTTAGCTGCACTAACTTGGGACTCTTATTATTGTGCTGCTTTTGATATTTCTAGTTTTGTTCCTGATATTTCCATTTTAGAAAGATTATATGATGTGGGTTCTAGATAGTTTACTACGGCTGGTATGAACTTTGTAGCTTAATTATGTCTAATGAAGTAATTCAAGTTTGCAGTGACACTAATTTGTGAATGGAGATGATTATAAATGATACTGTTACTATGAAATGCTGAAGGTTATCAGTATATGTTAGCCATTGTAATTTTAATTAGATGTTTACATTCTGAAATGTAAATCTGCTTTTTCTTTCTGATTTTTAGCTATTGAATGGTCGAAATAGATTTAGAGCTTCTAGCTGAACATTAGTTGGGGTTTCCATGGCCAGTTCATAAGATATCATTCCGTTTATTATACTTTATAGACTTGCCGGTCTTTTTTTTCCCAAATTCTATATATTATCACTTTGATTAGTTTTTTATTCTCAAGTGTGTTTCTTGAGCTTCCATTGTAAATTCTACTTCCTGTTAAGAATTGGTGTCCTCAATTATTTAAATCAATACCAATGTGATTATCTTTATTATAGACATATATCAACATTATTTTGCATTCAGACCTTTTTTTTGGCTAAAATTAATTGCAGTGTTGTTGCTTGCATTTTTCTGAAATCGTAGTAAACTTCTTCAAGTGAATGTGCATGTTCATTCATGACAGTGGTGGTACAGGCCATGTAGTTGTGTATGGGCTTCTTGACAAGACACATTGAATGTGATTGTGTTGTCTAAACTTTATTCACCATGACTGTCATATGGATCACCTTTTTCTTCATCTTTTTCTTTGTTTGAAAATGTTTCCCACAAATAGTCCTTAAATATCTTACATTTTTTCCCTCATCACATTGCAGGCACTTTATTTTTGTGTACCCTTTCGGGAACAATTGCTAGAATATTATGCAAATAATAAAAATTCAGGAGATGCAGAGGACAATCTCTTGACATGCTTGGCAGACTTATTTACACAGGTAATAGCAGCATGGGATGATGTTTTGATGATACTATGGGTGTCCAATCAGTTGAGATCCCCTTGGAGTTCATTTCTTTGTCCTTTTATCTATGTACATAACTTCCCACTTACGGTTTATATGAGGTTTTTTGCTTGATTCCGTTACCAAATGGCTGTCTGAACAACTATAGTTGTTTTTCGGCAATAATTATTCGATATTTTGATGTGTTTTGTTTCTCTGGTACCTCTTCATTGTTTCTGCTTTTAATTCTTCTTTGAAATGGTACCATTGAACTATTTTTCAAAAGATAAAATTGACTCTTGTTGTGACATGCTTCTTTTTTTTTTTTCCCTTTCCCATTTTATCCATTTGTAGCTACAAATCTTTGTCCATCCTTTGTAGTTGTATGCAGAAAAATCTAGTTTCATATACTGAGTTTGGATATGTGCTATATTGTTGTTTATTTCCTATCTAGAAAGGGACAAAAATCTAAATTTAATATTCTGTATTTGTTGCATAATATTGATATATTTTGTCTCTTAAGCATCACATGCTATTTTATGTCCTGCATAGATTGTTCAGATGACTATTTAGTTTTTCCTCTTGTAGATATTACCTTGGGGGTGGGATTAAAGTTTTTTTTTTTTTTTTTTTCCTTGTAAGAAATCTTAGAAGCTAATTCAAAGTGTATCTAAGTAACTTCTTGACTCGATTGTTGGGATTTTGTTGTACAACGAATGAATGCTTTCTGCTGTTACTTGTTTTCCATTTTCAGCCCTTCCAAAACATG
This sequence comes from Excoecaria agallocha, assembly GCA_037975025.1. Taxonomy (NCBI): domain Eukaryota; kingdom Viridiplantae; phylum Streptophyta; class Magnoliopsida; order Malpighiales; family Euphorbiaceae; genus Excoecaria; species Excoecaria agallocha. Next base: position 116,232,111 of record CM075807.1, on the reverse strand, counting down.
CCACTTGTTGATGATATTATTATTTTGACATTGTATTTGTTTCTAAGTTCTGTTAAAAAATTAAAAAATAAAAACCATTGCCTGCCAACCTTTTCTGTATTTAACTGTGTTTTGCGCCATGCAGTTTTCTCATCTCACTGGACATGTGTAGTGTTCTGTATATATTTCAGCTATTTCCAGGGACCAACTGGTTGATTGTTCTTGTGTGTAGATAAGTTCACAGAAGAAGAAGACAGGTGTAATTGCTCCAAAGCGTTTCGTACAAAGACTGAAAAAGCAAAATGAGATTTTCCGTAGCTACATGCACCAGGTAGATGCACATTTATAGATCAAGTCACCAGTTGGACTTGTAAATTCAGACTATACTTGTATGACTTTGCTGAATAACTAAAATTTTTCTATCCACTTTTAATGCAGGATGCTCATGAATTTTTGAATTATTTACTAAATGAACTTGTCGACACTCTGGAGAAGGAAGCCCAAGCTACAAAAAGTGATCCTGAATCATCTTCCTCACCTGAGAAGACTGCAAATGGGGCAAAAAATGGTCAGCCAAATGGTGTTTCAAAGGAACCTCTTGTTACCTGGGTGCATAAAAATTTTCAGGTGACTTTCCACTATCTATATATGCTTATTTAGCATTTTTCTTTGTTGAATAATTTGCATGGTTAAATTATATAAACACTGTTAATATGCTTTCATTAGGAGCACATTAGTTAGTTGCTTTCCTATATGGAGTTGGATCATGATGGTACTTTTGCCCATGCAACAGCTCACCAAGCAAAATTTTTTAAAGGGGGAAAAAAAGAAAAGAAATAAAAAGGTGGCATCTCATGATTTCTTATGCATATTTGAATCAGGGAATTCTTACCAATGAGACAAAGTGCCTTCAATGTGAGACTGTTACAGCAAGGGATGAAACATTTTTGGACTTGAGCGTTGATATTGAACAGAACAGTTCAATAACAAGCTGTTTGAAAAATTTTAGCTCCACAGAGACTTTGAATGCAGAGGATAAGTTCTTTTGTGACAAGTGCTGCAGGTAGGAATTTTTTTGGTTTATAGTTAAGTCTCTACTAGTTGGATTAAATTAATATTTTCTGTTTTTATGTGATAGTTTGAGATACTGTCTGCATAGAGGCTTGTCTGGGATGACTGAGATAGAGTTTTCCCGGGGTATGATTGTTCAGACTGGTTTCACTTACCTGATGATATTGAAGAATGGTTTCTGTTTTCGGTGCTTAAACTTTTCAAGAATACATTTTATTCATGGAACTTTGTATCCAAGTGTAAAAACTACTTTTCAATTTGTTCTAACATATGTAATTAGGTATGGTGGTTTCTCACTTGAAAAATTTGTTGTCTTCTTGTTGGAAAGAGAGTTCTCGAAGAATATTTTTACAAAACCTTCATGCATTAAAAAGTTGAACTCTTGAAAGGAAATAAAACTGAGCAAATTAAGTTTAATAATGTAAAATTAATAATAGGTTGTTGAATATGATTCCCTGAGGGGATTGGCATTACAAACCATTCTTCCAATATTTTTCACCCCAGGTATCGGTTTTTATGCCTAGTGCTGTCCACCGCCTTACATTTTTCATCTGGTCTTTAAGATTCTAGGGGATGGGCTAGGGGACATGAAAATTATGAAATAGGATAAGTGTGAGATAACAGGTTATGCTTGTAAGGAAGGCAACTCTAATTTCCCAAGCAAATGCACTTTGATTCCTTTCAAATTTAGGTGGAAATATAACCCACCTTTCTACTAGAATGGACCATTTTGTCTACGCTGCACTGGATTTAGTTGGTATATTGGGTCAATCTGAATATTCTTGAATATTTGGATGTATTCCTGTCATGCATATATTGATTTATATGATTGTTATATTTCTGAAACATGCAGCAATGTAAATGATCAATTATCATTTTCGATATCTTTAACTTGCAGTTTACAAGAAGCGCAAAAGAGAATGAAGATAAAGAAACCTCCTCACATCTTGGTTATCCATCTCAAGAGGTTCAAGTACATTGAGCAGCTTAGTCGTTACAAAAAGTTGTCTTATCGTGTTGTCTTCCCACTTGAACTGAAGCTGAGTAACACAGTAGAAGATGCAGACATTGAATACTCATTGTTTGCAGTAGTTGTTCATGTGGGAAGTGGGCCAAATCATGGACACTATGTCAGCCTGGTGAAAAGCCACAATCACTGGCTATTTTTTGATGATGAAAATGTTGAGATGATTGATGAGTCTGCTGTGCAGACATTTTTTGGGTCGGCGCAGGAATATTCGAGTAATACAGATCACGGATACATCTTGTTTTATGAGAACCTTGGCACGAGTACCAAGAGTTGAAAAGAGTCTTTGGTTTTGCGAGTAGGTTCTTTAATCATTTGAACTGGAGTAACCTTTTCCTTGCTTTTCCTGTCACTATTGCTTTTCTTTTCACGTTTTGTTCTTCAAACCAGTGGGAATAGCTCTCAAATGTCAGCGTTTGAGATGACATGGTTTGTGAGGAATGTATACTTGGGTTGTTTCCATGTACAGCGGACCTTCCTATTCTTCTTTTTTTTTTCCCCTCTCTCTCTCCAGAATAAAGAGGAAAGATCAGTGTATATGGTGTGGAAATTTCGGAGATACTGCATTAATGGTTTAGAATGTTTAATCGACATTAGAAGTGCGATCCATTTGGAATTTGGTCAGAGATATTGTCACATTCTTGAAATACTATTGCAAGTCTTATTCGATCTTCAGTAATGAGATTTTGTGGATCTGCGAATTTTGATTGAAGTGTCAATTTAGCTAGGAAACACTTTCAGCTATTTCTATAGTGCATCATATGTACACATCTCTAGTAGTAAAAGGTACGTTAAATGTACAAGAACTGATAATATAATAGGTGGCTGGATCAAGTGATATAGGTTTGATTTGTTTACAGCCTCTAATAAGATTGGATCTTACTGTTTCTTTTTTTTTTTTTTTGGTAAGGACATCTTACAATTCTTATAACATAACTTTCTTTTTAGCTTATTTTTGTAATACGAGCTCAAAATTCAATTACTTGTATTGGATGCAATTCCTAAGCAACTTTTATGGGATAATTAAAATCAATATGGAGATTTACAAATGAACTGAATGAAGCATATTTGGGTCATCATGTAGCTGTTGGCATGACCGTGTCATCATCCAATAGTGTTTCAAGATCAATCGCGTCATCAGACTCCCCTGCTGCTTTGGAGTTGTTATTTCGGTTGCCCACAACCTGGATATTCAATTCCAATCACAATGATATATCATAGGAATAAATCAGATTTATCAAGTATGTCTGGAAATTAAAAAAGAACACACACACACAAGCTATGCAATCATATAATGTTTTCGTACAGAAGAAAATCGATGAGGTATGCAAGAAATTCAAGACTAAATCAAGCACATTTGTAAGCCAAATTCAATTGACTTATTTTTCAAAGATACCAATAAGCTGTATTCCTGGTATTCAAGGCATCATATTAGAGAGTTATATCAGAATATTCAAGCTATTCAATATATAGTCTGCAGTTCTTTGATGGAAGCAGTTAGAAATAAACTTCGTCTAGGAATAATTCATAGATTTATCAATATTCTCCCTCCCCTTAACCCATGATTTATTTGAATTTTAGAGGGGGAAAAAAAGGAAAAGAGTATGTTAAACATAATGCCGCAGAAAATCATAATGACAAGGGTAATGATGAAGCTCGCAAGAGATCCCAGAATAAGTCTACTGCAAAAAGCTACTCAGAGTACATATTTTCATTTTCAACTATAACAAAAGAACAACCTTAGAGGGAAAAACTGGGATGAAGTAATATATCAATTTACCTTAGTCTCTTGGATCTCAGTCACAACATTTAGTAGCCTTCGATATTGATCTCTTGCCTCAGGATACTGATGCATTGATTTCACCCTTGCAAGGGCTATCTGTGATCTTGCTTCTGTCTGCTTCCTGCCTTCCTTAAAGAAATCATGCTCATCTTCCTTTGACAACGCATCTGGTTTGCTAAGATCCTCAATAAGCGTTTTTGATTTGAATCCACGCAAGCCACTTCTTTTTCGTCTCCACCGCAAAATGACTTTCTCCATTATTCCCACAGACCAAATTATCTTTCTACAATCTTTCCTGACCTGGTGGCCTCTTACATGAGCCTTCACCGGAAAAGGTAAAAATCTTAAGTGTTTCAAGCATTTGGCTTTGATTAAGAAAAGAACTCGGTAGAGAACCCAAATGAACATCTTGAAACCCCAAAAAAAGAAAAAGGCAAAAGTATTAAGATTATACGAGTACAAGAAATTATGAAATGCACCTGAATTTTAACTATTCGCTGCCGAATTATTAAAAATTCCTTTCTGCCCTTCCAACCACGGAACTTGTTTTGTATTCTTATTGCAGCAGCATGCACTGACTCATCGTGTTGTCCTGGTTTGTTTGCCTTAACAGCAATAAGGGAAAGCGCACGTTCATGTAATATTCCACGTTGATCATCACCAAACTCTCTTAACTGCTTCTTTTGGAAGGACTGTACCCTGAAGACTTGGTGAATTCGAGCTGCAGCTTGAGTAGCATTACAAACAGCAGCTAATGAGTCCTTAAGGGAAAGTCCATATGCCAAGTCTCTGTCACTACTACTAGTAATAAGCTCTGGAGAAATCTGAACTGCTTTTGCTCCTGAATGTGCTGTTACGTTGCTATCATGCTTCTCCAGATTAAGAGAAGAAAGGTGGGCACTCAAAGCAGATTCCGCAAGATAACCAGCAATTCCTTTGTGTCCATTAGCTGAAGCAAGGTCAGCAGGTGTTCTACCTGTAGGATATGCAGGAGATGGATCTGTTACTGGTCCTGGGGCTGCACCAAGAAGGATGAGGGACGCAACAGTGCGCTCTCTGATATTCAAGCCAACAAATTCAATGAGTATTGTACCATAATCAATCACAAGCTCATAGGACTAACACTTTGCTAAAGTATTTAGAACTAAAGAGAAAAATTAGATCTTGCTGGCACAAACCTATGAAATTTCAAACATTCTATTAGCAAATACTCCCTCTGTTACACTTTATATAATCACTCTGCTATCCAATGACATTTATTCTGGTTTTCTTCTAGGCTCAGCTTTCGTCCTCCGTTACCCATTTATCAATTTTTTTATTTATTTTCTTTTTTTGTGCTGATAAATATCAAAATTACTGCTGTGCCACAATATGTAATATGTAATGCAATGACAGACAGGAAAGAACATCATTTGCTCACCTGCCACAAGATGCTGCCCAATGAAGTGCAGTCCATCCATTCACATCGCGGAAGTTGACACTTACTCCTGCAATAATTGTGGGTTCAAGGGCCCAGTCATAGCCAAGAGCAGCTGCAAAATGTAGCACTCCCTGACCACCTTCATCTAATATACTAGGGCCTTTTCCACCTTCAGCTGCCTTGTGCAAGAGCCAAACATGTAACCTGTCTTTCAGCAGCGTTTGAAGAAGTTCCTCCTTTACTTTCTCTGGAGGAACTCCAACTTGTGAAGTACACTTTAACATTTGATCCCATTCATCATCTTTTTTCAGAAACGAAGTAATTTTGTTGCTCAATCTAGAAGTTTCATCTACTTGATTTCTGTCATAGTTTGGAAAGGGGCAGCTCAGAGACAGTAGTTTTCCAAATCGCATGTGAAGATCATTAATAGTGCTGGTGCTGTAATTATCTGTAATATTCACATCTTGGATACAGCTTGGTCGGTATTCAAATTCACGCACTTCACTACACGCTACCCTATCTGAACATGTAACATAGAAAGGAACAACACCGGTCTTATTTAAAGGAATCTGGCAGCGAAGCACGCCACCAGCTATAACCTCTGCTCGAACTTCAACTTCCCCAAACATACATGACCATTTACAATTTTCTGCCTCTTCTGGGCTCTTCAAAAACCTTCCAGTGATCAGAACCTGTTACATTGTAGAATTAAGGGAAAATAAATTATAATACCAAAATGGAGAACCATTATTAGCCAAAAAAAATTACAGCTTAGCTTATCCCTCAGTCATCCTGTCCATGAAACATGAAAATTCAACTTTCATGGTACCTTAGTCTCTGAGCCAACATAAACCCAGTTAGGTGAGAAGTCAATGATGCTAAAAAGCTGGTCCTGGGAGAGGGATGGACCCAGCAGATAGGTATCCAAGTGCACTTGCGAAGGAGTTTTAGGATCATAAAGCCCAGTTTCATTTTCAACAGTATCCCAGTAGGCCCCAGAACTGGACTGCACACGAGACTCATTAACATCTCCAAGTTCCTTGCTCATCCATCTATTGAAACTATCAAGCTTCTTTAGACCTCGCTCATTAGAAGCATCTAATAAGTTCTGCTTCATACTACAAAAGTTGGATTTCCCGTCCAGGTTCATATCATGTTCATTATTTAAAAGTTGAATATGAGCATCATTTTGGACAGCATTATCAGCTCCTCGAGTTTGGAAAAGCTCAAGTGTACTACTAACTAAATCACTACTAACTGGTTCATGTTCATGAATTCTAGTGAAATCCAAAGCTGAGTCTGAATGCAACTTCTGATTGGTGGCCCACTTTGACAGATGCGTAGGAGTGCCTTGAAAAGTCTATTTAAAAGGGAAAATTGAAAAAATAAATAAATGAATTTTAAGAATAGAAGAAAGTTTATGCATTCAGGGAAAATTTGATGTTTCAGTGACATTTTAACGGAAAACTCAGCAATTTGAACAATTGAATGCAGCTAGAGCAGGCACTCTAATTTATATATTCTAGATATCATTAATCCACGCACTCTAATTATCTATATAATATACAAAGCATAATTCAACAAATAATGCATAAGTTATATGAAAGGCTTATCTAGAAAATAACTTGCCGATTTGACTCTCAATTGTATGGAGCAAAATGGTTACCAAATCTTAAATAATATTAGAAATTATTGTGCATTAGCTTGGTGACTTCAGAAACCACCTTTTTATCGAACTAAAATAGAATACCCATCAAGTTGTGATGTATAGTTAATATCACTCACTACCTGCCACTCTTTCTGGTTCGGCAAATGACTCTCAAGGTCCTGCCGCATACCAAAGTTACTGGTAAAAAGATGCCTCAGTATTTCATCTTCTTGTTTTTGAATGATTCCTTTAGTATCAGTTTGTGATGAACTTGGAAGCTGGGAAGGAGCAGATTCAATTCCATGAGTAGAATTTCCTAAGAGGTCCTCCCATGAGGGTAAGTCAAAATGTTTATGAGAGTGATACAGTAGCCCAGCACTATGATTATCTCCCGCATTACGCCGTTGGGCCAGCGAGACCCAGTCCCTGCTAGGAACAGTTGACAACTTCTCTTGATAATTACCTATTAATAGTTTAGTATTATTATGTAAGTACTATCATCTTTCATACAGATAAAACTACTTGAGCTTGCTTAAATAAAAAGCCTGACATCAGAACAGTGCAATGTGAAAGAGCCAGTTACCTGAAAATGACACAGGACCATGATGATCATGACGATCAGCGTCAAGGTTCTCTATCACAGGCTGCTGGATCTCAGGAAAAGAATGAAATCCAGAACTTGCTTGGTTATTATATACTGCATCACATATCATATTCACTAGTCAAAATACAGAAGACACAGCATAGATCACTCCAAGCAAAACAGACAAATACTATATCCTTCAAACAAAGGAGAGAAGCAAATTTTAATAAGAGAAACTGAGACATATATATAATTGCACCTGATTCAGCATCCTCATATTCTGATGCCTGAGCACTATTCATGCTTACTGTATCTGTAGTGTGTGCAGGCAGGTGGTAACCACCAGGACGAGAATTTGACGATGCAGAAGTATCCATTTCAGAAGGCGGCATACTGTCCTCAATTTGTTGATGATATGAAGTAGCATCTTCATTACTTTTAATGCGGCCAAAATTTGTTCTGTTGCCCTGAGGAAATATTAAACATAATGCAGGGCAAACTCAACACTTACAAATATCATATTGTAAATGAGTAAGAATAAGAAAATCGATTAGTAATTCATACATCATGAACTTTGTGTCTGTTAGTTTTAGATTTAGGCAACATATTTTATAATTGATAACAATTGTATCCAGCGGTAGCAATTATGCCTTTGATATATGTGCACAATGATGTGGCAGTAACTGGCAGGTTGACATGGAACAATTGATTGACTGAGAAAACCCATGTATGGAGCCCATGTGTAGACCATCAGTTATAAACTCTATTAGTTACTGGGCAAGCCTTCATATCACCATGATAATTCAGTGTTATGTATGCAGAAGTACACATCTCAGCCCTGATTCTCAAACCTTAGAAACAATTCATAATGATTTATCAAATTTTAAAGGGCCTAAATTAATTATATTACAAATAAAATAATAGAATTGTTGGAAGGCTCATGTCTATTGGATCGTTAACCTTAAGATAATTGACAAAGATTATGAAAATGGAAAATGTTCATGTCTTTTGAACAAGGAGATGATCTTGGGCATGAAAGAAGACCATGAACCAACATGTCATAAAGATCTATATTCAAAGCTTTAGCTTTTCACTATGGCAATGGAATTTGAGGTTTCAAAAGTTATTCAGGACATACACTGCGCTGCTTCAAATTGAAAAAGTTGGACTCTTTTTAAGAATTATCAGAAAGCTAATAGAAGACAATGGACTCAACCTTGAGGTAGAAATACTGTCAATAACTCAGTCAAAGCGACCCATCAAGCAATTTCTTTTCCACATTCTTCTAATTCCGGACAAGGATCTAGTCTTTCCCATCCATTAACCAAAAGGATGCATGGCCATGTTTAAGACTCAGATTTTGTCCAGCATAAGTATTGAGCAGTTCTCTTTTCATTACACTAACAATAAATTCATTTTATTTTCCATTTGTTCTTGTACCATTAACCATTAATCGAGTCAAGTCCTAAATGTACATTCCACCAATGGTTAGCTACTTTTCCCAACCTGCATTCAAGTCTAAACATAGATGTAGTCATTTTCATGCACCACAGGTGCACATTTTGCCTATTAGTTTTATACCACAAACACATGAAATTGCTCGCTTTCTGAAGAATGATGTTCATGATTAAGTTTTCGCGCATGGTAATTATATCAGACAACTGAATAAATGAAGGTTAAGCTTACAATGAGGATCAAGAGACTGCAAGATGTTACCCTCATTTGGCTGGAGCAAGATTTTTCTTATAATCACGCTGCTTGTGAAAACAGTGTCAATACTCTTCCTTTTGTGGATTTCACTAATTTTGTTTTGGTTTATTCGTTTATGTTCCAAGTGTATGCACATGGAGCTGCCTTGGTGAGTCATAATAAATTCATTTATTTGCGCAAAAAAAAATAAACTTTGTAGAATAAAAGAAGAGATAACTGTATATAACAAAAAAAAATGCAACCTTTACTTCCAAGTAGTGAACAAGTACTATGTTTGAAAGTTCCCTGCATCATAAGCAACTACGTAAGAAATAGAAGACAACAAAGTCGTCAAGTAGAAGAAAGAAAGAAACAATCATCTTAGTGCAGCCTAGCCGTACAAAAAAAAAAAACAGAAGTCATTGCTGAAACACAAATGATTCAACCAATTCCTAGACATACTAATATTGTAGGTAACAGAAAAATTTTGCAAAGTACATGCATGGTAAAGTTCTCAGCATTGGATCAAGCACAAAGTGAGAAACAGAGTCTGACAATGCAGATACAAACAACTAAGCAAGCAACTCTTTTAATATGCCAATGCTCAAAGTTTTATGAAAAAAATCCATGAGTTTTATGATATTCTCCCTCCAAAAAAAAGGTGGAACAAATGTACAAGATACATGTTAATCATTGTTTTAGTTAGGATTGGAAATTACATGAAAGACAAAAGTTTAGAGCTTTAATTCTTTCATCAGTTGTTCGACAATCAAGCCACTGGTACTTAATAATAATTCACTGATAGACAATACCAACTTATAGGTAACATAGTGTGCTCAGGAACTCACAATAAAAATATTAATAGCCATTTACACTATAAGGTTTATACAGCCATGCTTAAAGCTAAAGTTTTCTTCTTGTCATGTCTTAAAATCCCAACTCCATAAATGACAAAAAGAAAATTATAAATCTTTAGCCAATTACTCAGCGCACACAAACTTCAAACAGCCTGATCTTAATTCCAATTAATCCAAAATACTTTCCCAAAGAAAATATAACACTGCAAATTATGATTTATAAATTTTGGAAAGCATACATGCACACATTTGAAATATACAATTATCAGTGACAACATAAGATACCCAACAGTAAGGACAGGGCATGTAAGGATTGAAAAACTCACTCTTCAAGCAACCAGTAGCTGCGTCTTTGGAAATTTTCATTTTCTTCTCCATGTGCATAGTAGCAATGCAGCACATCAATGCTTCCAGACTGAAAGGATACAATTCCTTTCAGTTACATATAAATTTGACTAACACAGATTTTTACAACAAAAGCAGTCTCTTAAACTAGATTGAGATGCAACATATAAAAGATGGAAGTTATTGGCTCAAAGCTACATTTTGCAAACTTTTCTAGCTCAAATATTGATTTTATTTAAATAAAGTTAGGAAAAAGAAAGAGAGACAACATAAGCAAATTATCTTTTGCTTGTGCTTACTTTAAGCTTCTCATGAGCTTCTTTTACTGTCTTCCCATCCCGTTTTTTCCTCCAGTTGTGACCGTCTTTCCTGAAGTATCTCAGGACCTTGCGATCAAAAAGAAAAAGTGAACCACCTGAAAAATGAGCAATTAACAATAACAGAAGAAAAACTATTAGATGATTACATAGTTACTTCAGCCAATTTGGAATTGAAGTAGTAACAGGTATTAGAAAAGTACCCTCTTAGATATTGCATAAAGCAGTTTGAAACTGCCTTTTCGCTTTAACAAATAAATTTTCGTAACTTTTAATATTAAGATGGTGCTTTTACCAACTGAAGCATTGACACTAATGCCTCAAACACCCTTTTTACATCATCAGAATGCTGCTTTCATTCGACTCTGGGGGAAACCCACTGCTTGTTTTAATAATATGCTAGTGGTACATTATGGACCAATTATATATAGACCATTTGCAACAAACTAAAGTGTAGATATTCATGTGGAACCGCAATAAGTAGATTAACCAAGTTAAACCAAAAATGTAGAAATCCCGAAGTCGGAAGACCATGTCAGTCAGTAGAAACAATCAAGGCACTTGGAGACTAATAAGCAACTTCACAGTAGAACAAATATAGAAAAATCCTTACTCAGTGGCATATGCGAAGGTTCTGGGGCAATGGGGAATTTCTTATAATTGCAAAGAATTTCACATATTTCAGCAGGGCGTAGCCATCTATGCTGTGCCTCTACAAGTATTTGCTGAATATCTGCGTTCCACCATATTATAGTTATTTATAAAATTAATTTGTCTGAGTAACATCCATTAGTTAATACAACAAGTATTAGCACAAGGAGAGCATAAAATCACAAAAAGGATCACCTCCAACTCATATAACCAGAGATAACTCAGGACCAAATGCGAGAACTTACGGGACTGATCACTGATGTGAAATAACCCATGGAAATTGCTTCCCAGCATAGATATGGGTTTACAAGAGCAAAAGAGTTATCACAAATGGCTACCCGTATTTTCCTTGGAGACTCTGTAGGAGTTAGTTATGACAGAAGTGTAATCTACTAGCTTAGCTTACCCAAAAAGAAATGAATAGTTTTGGGGGTTGATGCGATGCAGCACAAGAAAATTGCTTCCTTGCCAGGGAAAAAGGGGATAAAAGAGCACCAAAAGTATCAGTATTGCCAAGTAATTATTATTTTACATTGAGGATTGGTCATGAACTAATTTATAGACTCGGTGTAGGCAAGAAAAAATCCTCTAATGCTTATTCACTCATTTAACAAAAACTAAGTCAGGTTCACAAAATAGGATTGATGTGATAAACAATGGCAAAACACAAAGCCTCTTCCCTGCCTCAGAAATGGAAATATAAAGGAGCAAACTTTGATCCATGGGTCAAGATTTCAGTAAATTTAGTATAAACCCACTTCTAAATATAGGAAACTGCATAGCCTTAACTCTCCATACTTAACCTTTTGCTCAAGAACCCGCATGGTAAAGTTGCATCAGAACATTCAGCAACAAAGACAGAAAATTTTAGCAGTAGCCTTCTCACATTAAAAACTTAAAGAACAGACAATTAAAACAAAACTCTATCCAAGTTGAGCTGAAAATCCAAAGTAAAATGAATTACCCAGCTGATTACCAATAGGGTAGCCCCTGGAATCTGCCATTAACTCCTTTATCAGTGCCCCTGTCCCTTCCTCTCAGTGATTTCAAGATATTTAGATTTTACCCACAGTTTTCAAATTTGGGGAAATTTTTGAAAGTTTGTGTGTGTGTGTGTGTGAGAGAGAGAGAGAGAGAGAGAGAGAGAGCAGGAGTAGTGGTGCATGCAGACAGATGATGACTGCGACTATCTACAACTGAGTCCACTTTGACGTGAGTTTCGGGACACTGTTCTTCTTCTTCCTTTTTTTTTCTCTCTTTTTTTTTAATTTCCCTTTCTATCACATATTTCAATGAGAATTACTCCGGCGCGGATAGGCATTCGGTGCAAATGAGTAGCACCGTCCGATTTTTATCTGATCAGACGGTGCACACGAAATCACGCTCGCGTACAGTAGCATTTTCCTATTTCAATTTATAGCACATCAAATTATTTTATCTTTGTTTATTATTATCATTCTTATTTTATAATTACATTTCTTAGAATATAATATAAATAGAGATTGAAATTAAAAAACTGCATCTAATCAATTAAAAAAAATTTGTTAGTTTTTCAACAGTTAAATTACTATTATGTTAATATTATATTTATTATTAAAGGAATATGACGATTTCAATTTAATTTTTATAATGTAGTTTTTTTTTTTTTTTTGTATATTAACCTGGAGGCTGTATGATATGCTTTGACTGGAGATGAGAAAAAAAATTGAAATCTTGATTGATCCAAAAATTAATTTTAAATTAAATTAATTTTTAAATTAATCAAATTAAAAATTTAAATTTATGATTTTTATTTTTAAAAATTGATAGTTACCAATTGACTGACGGTTAATCTATTGATATATATATATATATATATATATATATATATATATTTTAAATTTTACATTTAAAATTTAAAATTTTTAATATAATTGTAATTTATAAATATTATGATTTATAACTTTCTAAAATATTATTATAATATATATTTTTAGTAAATAAATATTAAAATTATCTTTTTATTACTATTTTTTATTTATTATATGTGTATAATTAGCATTTTATTGTTAGTTTTATATTGAATAAATTTAATTTTTATAATTAATTATAAAAAATTATTTTTTTATTTCTTTAATGGATATTATATTTAACTTGTATTTTTTTTCATTTTTTAAGTATTTTTAACTATTAAAAATAATATTACAAATTATATAATTCATTAAATTTATATGTTAAAATTTTTTAGTAATTAACTAATAAACCGATCAGAAAATATTAATTAAAAATCAAAATTTATATAACGGTTAACTAAAATTAATGTACTGGTTAGCAAAATTGTTAATGTACTGATTAATTAGTCTATACTTATCCCTAGCTTTGACCATGAAACTTTAAAAATTGAAGAATTTTTTTATTTAATAACAATAATATATATGGAGTGCAGCTGAATAGTTTTTTTTTTTTAACAGAATGAAGTATAATTATACTTGTTATGGAAAAAAAACACAATATTATTTTTTTTATATAAATTCGTATTTAAACATGATCTCTGAATTTCCTATTTTAGAGATGAAAATAACTACTCATTTTAATTTTTTTAATTTAATCTGTTCATTTTTGGGATTGAATCTAATTATAAGGCACAGTTTACACTTTTTTTCAGCAGAATTACAATCAACTTTTAATTTGTGCAAAATAATCTGATGCAAACAATTATTCAAATCACCACTAAATCGATTTTTATAGTAAGTTTTGTATAGAAATAAATTGTTATTACTATTTGCCTCGTTGCTTGAAGGATAACAGCCGAGTAATTTGCTGCGTTGCTTGAAGGATAACAGCCGAGTAATTTGCTGCGAATACACTGCTTGCTGTTGCTGAAGTATCGCCTTTTATATTTTGAAAACCTCCTAGGACCGCACACCTTTTATATTGTGAAAAAAAAAAACTTCATCAACCATTCTGTATTTATTTTCATTAAAATACAAGTTATATTTAGAAGAAAGTATAGAATTATCCTTTTTTTTTAAAGGCATTTATTCTTAAAATAAATTTTTTTTTCTAAGACTGCAACCCAGCAACCAATGGAACAAGCCGATGCAAATTCATCAACATGAGAAACACCAAAGCAATTTCCCATGAGAAATTAAAACTCTCATATACCCCAGCATAAAAATCCTTTGACCCCTTTCAATCTGCTGCGTGACCCCAATGCCACACATTTTATGAACACAGACAAAGCTTACAAGTGTACGGTCACTAAAATCTTCTGCAACGATCAAGAATATGGCACAATGATTTTCATTAATTTCACTTTCCCCAGTAAAAAAAAACGACCAGGGAAACTGCAGGAATATGCAGGGTCATTTTCCTTCTGTTGTGGAATCATGTACAAATACCGTTAATTTAATATAGTGGCACCTCAGAGCAGATCAACAATCACCTCCCCAAGGTTTCATCAGAGCAAAAAGTATCTATGTTGACTCCACTTTGAGCACTATCTTCATAAACTCATATACGAGGTAACTTATTGCAGCTGACGGTAAAACCTGCAGGTTGATTATACGAAAGGTTTCATCAAGAAAAGAAACTTCATTCCACAGCAGTTCACCATATTTACATTACAAACAAATAATAAAGGCAGAAAAAGATATACCCCAACAGACACTTTGTTCTTTGATCTTGCTTTTCCGAGAGCATCATTCTGACACACAATGCATAGTTCTTGTGTGGATTTATCTATGTTTAAATATTTATACCTATTTATTGTATACATCTGTAGATATACAAATGCATGCACTTTTTTTTTGGCACCTGTGGTTGCAAAATGAAAGGCAAACCAAATGATTTAATAAACTAATACTTACGTTTTAACTACTATGCAACTGAGAGAACCATAAGTGTTGCCACAAGTTGATAGTGCTGTATATAGATACCAAATCCTAAATTTATTTATTATTGTCCTAAGACCCATAATTGCCATTAGAAAGTAGATGGAAAGAGGTTAAAGGCCTTAGGATTACAACGATGCAATTCTCTCCCCATCTTAGCTGAAAAATGAAAGAACATATCCTTTTTTTCACATTACGAGCCTCATACTATAGAATTGTGAAAAATGAGGTCTGGTGGAGCAGGAATCTATATCAGTAAACAGAGATGGCAACCTATAGCTTATTTTGGAACATCTGCTCCATTGATATGGAGACAAGGAGGTTTAAAATGAAATAAAAAAGTAAAACCTGTTGGAAGTTCAGGTTTAGCATACAAGCATTAATTAGCCAAACTAAGTTCTAGCATTATCTAGCAGTTGTCCTTCTAAAATACTTTTCAACATGAATCAACTATATATGATACAGGTGCAGTAAGAAACTTTTGAGATCTCTCTTATTGGACAGGGAATATACCTGTTTAATCAGACTTTTATCAAGGTCTAACGCCAGGGCTACACAATAATGAATATTGTCAAAATGCTCCTTTAAGTCTGTGCACTCGGTACTTTTCATATTTACGAAGAAAGAAGAGTAGTGGGGTGGGGTAACAAAGAACTTCAGGTATCGATAAAGGTACAAAATAAATCCTCTAAATTCCCTTTCACGACTTGCATTTAATGTAATGTGCCAAGTGATCATTTTTAACCCTCTTATCACATTTTGGTCCCAAACTCATTAATGGAGTTGAGAGTCCTATTACAGTATTCATCATGCTAAAAACTCAAATACCGGCATCACCACTGTCAGTTATATAGATTTGACCTGGCTTTTACATAATTTAGATAATGCAGTGAGGCATATTCAAAATATCAACCATTATGCTCTTGCAATTTATTCTGTATAACATAAAGGATAGATTTTTAATTTAATGAGAATGAATGAACCATACCTGCAATAAGCTGGGAACTAACCCTGCATAAAGAGCAGGAACACCTCCTTGTTCAACTATCTTAGCACAAGTAGCCAATGTATTCATCTTTGTAGCATGGACTTGCATTTGAAGGTGTCTTCTAACAACTTCAAATGGATATGTAGCAGCTTCAGAGCAACATCCAGCAATAGCCCCATAAAGTAATGTTCTAATGGTTCCCAACTCCAGTTGTTCCAATGCATTTAGTTCCAGACCTCCTTCTTTCAAATTCTGAATTCTCCTTTTCCCTTCTGGAGAATGGATATAAGCTGACTTCAATATGTCATAGACACCATAAAAAACTGCACCTGAAGGTGCCATGCTCACTATTGAGGGTACTAAACCCTTATAAAGAGAAAAGAACCCTTCAGTACGGACCATGTGGTTGAATGTTCCAATTATACCACCCAATGCTTCCCCACCAGGTGCTACCATCTTGGTTCTAATCTGCAACAGTTTGCCCATTAACATAAATTTGATCTCTCACCCAAAATCTGGTCCACTAGTAACACGATAAGTTGAAGTAATTAATGCAGTTTGGTGAATAAAAAGTTGAATAATACTGATTTTCTTATTTATTGACTGCAAATAAAACATGAATACACATGGATTATCGTATGAGTCTCCATTGTTGGCAATAGAGGTCATAGGTTCCACTTGTCCTCTCTACTCATGCAAATGGTTTCCAAGACACTCTAGAATGCGTAACATAAATAAAAGTAAAAGATGCAAAATAAATTGTCAAGAAAACAACGATTTTCAGCATTATTCTTTACATCTACATATATAAAAAGATGACTTTCTTTGCCAAAAGGACTTGGACATATTGTAAGAAAAAAATAAATTATATAACTGTCTTTTGTGTAGCACTTGAAATAAGTGACATGAAACAGACTTCATTTCTGTTTGATATGAGTGAGCTTGCTTGATAAATGATGATATAGAAACAGAACATGTTCCTCACTAATTCCATCAAGTTCCCTCCATAAGAATATGCAAAAATCTCAGATGTGCATGGTTGTGTTTAATTTAAAAAATTAACATCAAAAAATGGAAAGAGTGAAATAGAAGAATGATCATTTGTTGAATTCTAGGGCTACCCACTAAAACAGGTGCCAAAAGAAACTATGAACATGGATCCCTCCTAACAGCTAAATTTTTGGGTAGAAAATTATGTTCATAGTTTATGCGGAGAGAATAGAAAGCCATACCCTTTTTATACTACAAATTAACTGTCTCAATAAAAGTAGCATCAGCTGGAAAAATTTATTTACTGAGACTGATAATAGATGCAACAGAATCAAGCCTATAGCTGATGGGCACCGACAATTGATCAAACCAAGGACGCACATGTATACCAAACAGAACACAATTTCAAGCTCCACTTCTGGCCAAAAAATAATGTGATATGACCAAAATATTTTAGTTCTGAATAGCTACTTACAGTGTCCATTGGCAAGCAAATCAAGGATGCAGTAATTCCAGCGGCAGCACCAGCAACAAACCTTTCAAAATTTGTCGTTTCCTCATTCCCGGACCATTTCAGCAATTGATTTCTGTAAGTATCATAAGCATAGAAATTGATAGATTTAAAAGGAGCGGTGCGAAGAATATTGACAAAGTTCCCTTTCCAAAAACCTTTCAGCCCTTCAGCTGCTGAAATTCTCTTAATGAGTTCAAAAAGATTCCTTTGCTCACCACGAACCACATATTCAAGCTTCATTCTCTCAAGTGGTGCTATGAAGGTCCTGTTTCAATATAAAAGAATATAGTGCAATGGAATATGTTACTAACTAACGATCTTCGACCAAACAAGCTACCAAGCTAATGCACTGTAAATTAGAACTGCAGGTAAATTAAAAAAGACTCAAAAAGCTATTAACAATCCATTGAAAAACTCAAAATCAATTCTACACATGTTGAACAGATTGCTACTGCCAACTCTGCAATACAATTTACAGAAACCTGTGAACAAGAGAAGAGATTTTAATCCAAATAAATCAGTATTTAATTAGCTAATATATGTGCAATTATCCATCACACAGATGCAAACTAAGAAATCAACCATATTTAACTAATTAAACTATAAAATAAACTAATTACATATGCATGTCTAAGCAGCGGTACTAGCAAATAATAAGTCAAAAAACTAGTAAAAAAGCAAAAACCTGGAAACCATAGCAGCAACAGCGCCAGCCCAGAGATGTTTCGTTGTATTCAAAGCAGCCGATCCAGCGCTCTGCACTTTGACCTTCTCCTCCTCCGCAAAAACCGCCGCATTTTCCTCTGCATTGTGTGGCAATGCCAAACTCTCTTGCGACTCGCTCCCGCTAATGGACAAGCTCACCGAAAAAAAGAAGCCTGCCTTGTTTCCTGGCGACTGCCGATCAGCCAACCTTAACGTTGTCCTCGGGAAATGAGATTTAGAATTGGAGCATATTAATGAGACAAAAGAAGGGGAAATAGTTTGATGATCAAGAAATAAGCCGCCGAGGAGGAAAGGCTGATCGGATGGTTCAGAATCTAACTTGAGTATAGAGGAGAAGAGATCATGGCCGTACATGTTGAAACGCAATAAAAGGGAGAGACTGAAATGAAGAGGAGGAGAATAGAAGCATGAAAGAGAGTTTTATAAAAAGACGGGAGAAAGGCGTGATGGAGGAGAGAATAGCAGTGTGAAGATGGCAGTGGAGGTATGAAAGTGAGAGGGAATAAGGGAGATGCTGGAGACGATGCGGCGGTTGCATAGGTTCCACCGCCACACTTACGTTGCTTTCATCGGATGGTTGTTGGTTTGCGGGCTTTATTTGTTTGTGTTTTAGTTTGGGATTTGGATTATCTATCATAGTAAAATGTTGCGCCAGAAAACAAACAAATTGGATTTTGAAATTCCTTCAAGAGGATCATGCGGAAATTTCAATTTTAGCATCCTTTGTGCATGGGACGGTTCGCTTCATAAACTGAACCAAATGAAAGAGAAATCAAAAAAGAAAAAACAAAAACCAAATTGTCTCTACTAATAAAAACCGAAATCGAATTGAATAGAGATATACAGTCCTAGATATAACCGCATCGAAATATTTCAATTTGATTCACTTTTTTTATTGACTTTTTAAAATGGATTTATTTATAAGAACTAAATTCATTATAATTTTATAAATAAATAAAATTAACATACTTTTAAACTCAAAAAATTTTAATATTAACAAAATAATTATATATAATTTGAAATTTATAATAAAAAATAAAGTTTTATTGAAATAACATAAGATTGTCAATGAATCCAATTATATAACAAAAATAAATTTAAACTAATATCACTATATTTCCAGACAAAAATAAGAGGATATTTATATAGATAGAAAAAATTAGACAATTTGGATTTATAATACAATTAAATTATTATTTTTTATAACATTTTTATATTTAAAAATTAAATCGAACTAAAATAATTAAATTTTTAAAAAATTAATAATCGAAATCAAACTAAATTAAAATAATTGATCAATTTTAATTTTGTATTTTAGTTTTCGATTTGGATTATCATAGTATTATGGTATACAAAAAAAAAAAAAAAAGAGCAAAGAAAATGGGATTCTTCAAAAAAAAAATTTATTGAGAAATTTGTTTCAAAAGGATCAATAGGTAAATTTCAATTTTAGCATTCCTCTCTATTTATAAATTAATAACTAAGCGAGCCAATATATGTAAACCTCTCAAATTTTGATCTAATCGGTAAATTAAATTCATATGGCTTGTATTTAAATTTGATTTGATCTGTAAAAAATTAATTTTAATCCGACCTTGTATAACTCAAAAAAATTAAATCAAATTTAAATTGATCATGGATCAAAATAAATCTATCCAAATAAATCAAGTCACAAATCGAGCCATTTTACTTTTTTTGTTGTATATGAGCCATGTGAATAAAATTTTCAGCTGCCTGCGTCATGTTTGCGTCTTCCGGTGCCACAGGCTTCTCTGTAAGTTTTTCATCTTCATTAAACGACGCTGTATTTTGTTGCGATGAGCAATGTTATTGAAACCGGATCGGACTGTCCGGTTAGACCAGTTTAACAAAGAATTAATAGTCTATCCGGATGGTTCAATGCATAAAATCGGACTAACTAAAACCGTAAAAAAAACTGATATGAATCGGCCTGAAATCGAATGAAAATAAAAAAAAACCGGTTTGAATCAGAAAAAATATTTTTTTTGTCCGAAATATATATGCAACATTATTTTTTGCTGGAAAAAATAAAATATAAATATAAATACAAAATAATTAAAATTTAGGCAATTTTAATGAATTTTTTATAAATAAAATAAAATTATAATTTATAATTAATGAATATTTGCAATTTTTTTTACTATATCTATCTTAAATATTTGTTATGAATATTGAATAACTTGAGAATATTGCTTTATGATTAATGTTTGATGATAAATATATTTTTTTAAAGTATTTTTTATATAGTTATATTCTTATAATATTTATAGAAAAATTTAAAAATAACATTATTTAAAAAAAAGTCAAAATTTCGGTTGAACCCTATCAAACCGATCGAATAAAAAATTATTTATTTTTTCAGTTATTTATCCGATCCGATTTTAATAACGTCGGTAATGAGATAATATAAGTGTATACATTTTATTCACAATCGGCTACGTAACGTCCCCGGATGGCCGCTTGCCGATATTGTACGCTTTGAGCCTTAATTCTCACGGTTTTATTTTTTTGTCTCCCCAAAAGACCTCGATAAGGGAGAGGTATCCATAGCCTTATAAGGACTATTTCGTTCTCCTCTCCAATCGATGTGGGATCCTTTGACTGAATTCACCTGTATGTGGGAGCCTTTGACTGATTCCACTCCCCTAAGGAGGCTCAGTACCCTCGCTGACATATCAAGCCCGGTCCCATGGCCAACACACCGATCCGGTACCGACTCTGATACCAGTCAGTCAAAGGCTCTCATATACAGGTGAATTCAGTCAAATGATCCCATATCGGTTGGAAAAGAAAACAAAATAATCCTTATAAGGCTATAGATACCTCTCTCTTGTCGAGACTTTTTGGGGAGACCCAAAAATAAAATCGTGAGGGCTAAGGCTCAAAGCTAATAATATCAATAAGCGGCCATCTGGAGACGTTACAGTTGGTATCAGAGCCGGTACCGGATCAGTGTGTTGGCCATGGGGCCGGGCCTGATGTGTCAGCAAGGGCGCTGGCCTCTTTAGGGGGGTGAGTCAGTCAAAGGCTCCTACGTACAGGTAAATTCAGTCAAAGAATCTCACATTGATTGGAGAGCAGAACGAAATAGTCCTTATAAGACTATGAATACCTCTTCTTTGTCGAGGCCTTTTGGGGAGACCGAAAAACAAAATCTTGAGGGCTAAGGCCCAAAGCGGACAATATCGGCAAGCGGCCATCCGGGGACATTACAGTTTGGGTGAAGTCAGTCAAAGGCTCCCACATACAGATGGATTCAGTCAAATGATCCCACATCGATTGGAGAAATGAATGAAATAGTTTTTATAAGGTTATGGATACTTTTTCCCTGTCGATGCCTTTTGAGAAGATCTAAAAACAAAATCGTAAGGACTAAGGTCTAAAGAAGACAATATCGACAATCGGCCATCCGGAAACGTTACAGGCTATGTCCAAAAATGGCACAGCATCCCAAAATTGATTTTCAGCATTCCTTTTTATTTTCAAATTAGTTATATAATGTAGAAATTCAACTATTATGTCACTCCAAACTAACAAATAAATAAATAAAAAGAGAAACTAGTTTCATTTATACTTTAAAGATGCAAATCATAATTCAAACATATTAAACTTTCTATATAGTTTATCAAATACAATATAAATATTTACTCCATTCTATCGATTTATCATTAAAGAGAAAATTTATTCATCAAATTTCCACTTTATAAAATTCTAAGATAGAATTTATTGCATGTATTTAAATTTTATTCTCATTATACTATCAACCAAACATTTAATAATTTTGTGAATATTTCTCTTATTTTACAATTTTCTTGATAATTTTTATCCTTTCGAATCGCTATTGGATAATAGTGATGTTGAAATGTAAAATTTTAAATTAAAATGGGGTATTTTAATCTTTTCAATAGATTTTCTTTTTTATAAAATTAATGATTATTTTAATATTGATAAAATATGTAAAATGAATTGACAAATTGACTAGACGGATGAAAACTATTTATCATTTTTTAGTTATCAGTAATCTTATGAAAATATAAATAAAAATCACGTTAATTGTTTTAAATTATACTAATAAATAACTTTCTTAACCAAGCATAAAATGGCTTAATATTTATTGCAGAATTTTAACTCTATCCTTGTGGGGGTAGGTGGTGGAAGTGGAAAGTAATAACGGCAGGCAAATTAGCAATGTTATTAAAATCGGACCGGATAAAAAATCGGTAAAGTTGAGGATTCATGGTTCGATCAGTTCAACCGAGTTTTTTATTTTTAAAATATTATAATTATTATAATTTTTTAAATACTATTGTATAAAAATTAAAAAAAAAATATTCATCAAACATTAAATTTATATCACAAATATTATAATAATAAGTTACAAAATATAATTTTAATTTTATTATTACACGTGATTAATTATGAATTTTTGAATGTCATATGTTAGAAACATAAAAATACAATCATATCATGAAAATAATTTCATGTTTAAATGGAATACTAATGAATTAAACATAAAAAATATTAACCTTGCATATATGATTATAATTATATTTAATTATAATAAATTCAAATAGATAATAAATATATTAAATTATTAAGTGACATTTTTAGAATTTAAAATTCTAATTTTTTAAATAAATAAATAAATAATAAAAATTTAATATATATATATGTGTGTGTATTTTAAATTTTCATTATTTATTTATTTGAAAAAAATAGTATTTTAAATTCTAAAGATATTACTTAATAATTTAATATACTATTACAATGATCCGAATAGATAATAAGTATATTAAATTATTAAGTGATATATTTAAAATTTAAAATACTAATTTTTTTCAAATAAATAAATAATAATAATAAAATATATATATATATATGTGTGTGTGGGTGAATTATTAGCAAAAAATTTGATTTTGTCCGATTTTTCGGTTTAACCCGATTTTTTTCGGTTCAATTCGATTTTTTATTAATTCGATTTTCAGTAATTGAATCAATCAATTTGCAGTTAAACCGATCAGTCTGATCTGATTTTAATAACTATGCAAATTAGAAGAGAGCTAATCTTTTAACGAAAAAAATAAAATAAAATATGAAAAATTAAAATAAATAAAATTTTAAAATCTAAAAATTGACATTTTCTTCATAGCATAAAAATAATATATTTTAATTTAAAAAAATGAAAACATATTAATTTTATAAAATAAGTGTTGTTTATTTTTTCATAGAAAATAAAAGCGATAGAAATAAAACGTAAACGAAACCCGAACCCAGCCATTGAACGAAAATGGAGCTCTAGTTTCACAATGGATTCAAGTGATATTATGTGGAAGAAGAAGGGGGAGCATGTATTGCAAAGGGGCATATATTCCATAAACAGAATCACTGCATGCTATTGTTCCGTTAAAAATTTTATAATCAATTTGGATACGAGCATATGCATATTTGTTCTCCAGCGTGGACTATCTTGCCACTTGGCATATACACTTTCCTCCTACCCAAATGGAGTGACACGTTTGAAAAAAAGTGAAATAACACTTCAATCATATCTCAATTTTAATATAAATTTCTTAATTAATTAAATTCGTGAATAAATTGAATTGAAAAACTTAATGCTAATTTTTTTGAGCTCCAAATTAAAAGTTACAATATATATATATATATTATTAATGGAAATTGATAAATCCCGAAATTTGATAAAAAAATATAAGCCATTTGGTGGGAGTCATATGGAGAACATGGCAACATTTACGAAACCCGATCGGATTTGATGAAGACAAATAGGGTTGAGCAAACTTTGATTAAAACTGAAAAATCAAATCGTTCGATTTTTCAATTTATTTTATTTTTAGTTCGATTATTTCGATTTGATTTTAAAATAAAAAAAATTGCAAAAAAATCAAATCGACCCAAGTTTTACTTAAACCACATCGTTTTGTGTAAGTCCTTGAACTACACCATTTTGATCAATCCCAACGCCATTTATCAAATCTTAGATTTTTACTCTTCCATTCACTCATTTTTCTTAACCCTATTTTTCCTTTCCACCACTATCGCCACAGTCGCCGACTAGCTGTCTAGTAATTGTTCCCTTTCTCCGATCGTCTGAGCTGCTATTCGCCAATATCTCCACTCGCCATCGATCATCACTCACCATTGTTTCATTCTCATTTGCGAATTTGTTTGAGATTGTTACTTATAATTCTATTATTCTAGTAAAAAATGCTTTCTTTTATGGACAAATCAGAAGTGCTTCACTTTTTCAGGTGATTATTTATTTCTTATTTTGACTGGTTTTCTTTTGATTTGAAAGTGATTTTTGATTTGATCTGCAAAAAATATGTGTTTCTGTCCAATTTGTTCATATACAATTTATTTAATTAATTAATATTAATCCTTTTTTGTTTCACTTTTCTCCTCATTCTTTAATTTAAAAATTCACAAAAAAAAAAAATCAAAACCTTGCTTCATGATTTATGCAAGAAGTGGGTTATGGTATTTCCAACGAAACGATGGTGCGTGAAGATTTGGTATTCTGAGAATGAAACAACGGTTAGAACTTAGAAGATTTGATATTATGTTTTTTGATACCTTATTATGAAGATTTATTGTATTATGTGCTATTAAAAGGCATCTTTTGGATTTCTTTGTAGGAATAGTTTTCAATGCAAGTTGAAGATAATACCCTTCTTGATAACAACCGAATTCGAAGACTGGTATTAATCGAGCACATTGCTCAATCAGGATTCACGAAAACCGATCAAAGATTCGAGTTACCCGGATACTCTAATCAGGCCACAGTTCGGTTAAGAACGTGTTTCGAAAATAGCTCTATTACGATGGACAAACAGTTACCACTAACCCACGTTTTCCTCGAAAATCGCTAAAAATGAGTTAGTGGCCGAAAAAAAATTGAAACTCCTCCCATTATCTCCTACAAATGTGCTAAACCCTCCGATAAAAGAAGAAAAAACAGGTATGAAACACTTATTTAATCTTTGACTAGAAATTCACCCTCTTTTACACAGAAATTCTGAATTGACTGTCGGAGACTCCCTTATCGAAAATTCACTAGTCCTTTGTTTATTTTTGCAGGTGATCGCAAGCAAGTTGCAGCTCATTTGACTTGTCATCATTTGGTGCGGTGAGCGTGGAACATGGACCTTTTTCCATATCTTAACCTAAATACTTCCCAATAGAAAAACCAAACAACCAATCCCACCCCGCTTGGAACACAATAATTTCTCCCTCAGCCCAATGACACCACCTCTGCTTCTCCAACCATGGTAATCCCAAACATTACTCCCAGCATTACCCCCCAGACTGCATAATCCCTCATTGTTGCACTATCGCCATCATCGTCCAGGCTCAACCTCAGCCTCTACTCCCACAAAACACCAACTTACCTTGGACTTCGCAGCTTCCTGCTCGAAAATCCTTCTCACCAGCCCTACCCCAAAATCCTAACTCTACCATTACCCTAACTACTGAACAATTTAATCACCTCTTGGACTACCGAATTCAAAGACAACAAAATCGGACTACACTATAGTACCAAGGCAGTTTTCGATCACCCTTCTCTAGGAAAATCTTGGCTGCCTCATTTTCCAACATTCACCTTCCTCACCTCAAAATCTACAGTGGCAATACCGATTTTTGAGCTCATATCGACCAGTTCCAACACACAATATTGGTGTTTACAGCAGATGACTTCGCCTTGTGCAAGATATTTTCACAGATCTTGGCAGACTTAGCTTAAATCTGGTTTCGTAATTTGCCAACGCCCTATATTGACAACTTCTAGCAGTTCAGTGACATATTTGTAGCAAAGTTCGTGGCGGCTATATGCCCGAACAAGGTGTCTCCAGACCTGAATCTGATGCAGCAAGAAAAGGGTAAACCACTGCGGGTCTACGTAGAGAGATTCAATGATGTAGCCATGGATATACAGAATCTAAACCTGAAGGTTGCCATCAATGCCCTTATTTGAAATACAAGGTGTCAGGACTTCAATGACTCTTTGAGTAAGAAACCTCCAAATGACTTTATCGAGCTAATATCTAGAGCACACAAGTACATCTGCATGGATGAGGCTCGACATCTTCGCCATGCCTCGTATAGATCATGGACATCCGAGAGGGAGGGGGGTAAAGGAGGAAGATCAGCTCGGAAAGGAGGAAATTCCAGCAAAACAGACTCGAAGAAATACCAAGGTGGCACCTAGCACAATCGATCCTATGCAATTACAACCCCCCGCTTGGACAACCGAAGAGATGAAAGATTCACACCCCTAACTACCTCTCGTGAACAAATACTAGATTGAATGAAGCATAACAGACAAGTTAATTGGTCGAGACCCATGAGAGAATATCTGAACAGAGACCAAGGCCTTTACTATGCTTTTCACAGAGACAAAGGGCATGAGACCGAATAATACAAGTAACTCAAGCGGGAGATTGAGCACCTGGTTCGGAAAGGAACCTTAACACGATTTATAAAATTAGATGAAAGAGGAAAGAGGAAAAGATTGCCTTTTCCTCAGCCGAATAGGAACAAAGCCAATGGCAAAAGGAGGGCACCAGTAGGTGTTATACATGTGATTGTGGGTGGCGAGCAACGAAAACAGTCCCGAAAAAGGAAAGCTAAGGAGGTCATATCCGTTAGACAAGGGGCGAGCTTAGTCTCCTGAATGATTCAGTTCTCAGTGGCAGACGGGACCCAGGTTCGATACCCACACATAGATGCCTTAATAGTTGAAGTAGTCATTCAGGACTTCTTGATCCAACGAATATTAGTAGACACAGAAAGTGCAGTTAATCTCATAACAGCTCAGGCACATATAGCATTGGGGCTGTCAAACCATCGGTTTTAGGAAGTCAACATCCCCTTAATTTATTTCAGAAATATTCTAGTAAAACATATAATTTTCACAAAAATTCATATACACATTATTTTACAAATTTTCATCATTTTCACTCAGTTTATCCATTATTTACCAATAATTCATTATTCTTATTATTTTCATAGCTTAATAATTGTTCCGAAAAATTTATCAGTTGACTTTTTATTTCTTTTTCGTTAACCGTGAATTAATTTCATATTAATTCACTTTCTTTTATGTTTTTATGCAATTGTTCACTTCCACTTCAATACTTTCTTTTATACATATTCATATTTATTCACCAATAAAATTTATTTATGCGTTATTTATTATTTACTATCATTTTTCACTAAAATAGTCAATTATTTCACATTATTTCACAACTTTCACTATATACATAATTGTTACATAATCTTTAAAATTCTAAAATAAT
Organism: Excoecaria agallocha; assembly: GCA_037975025.1. Taxonomy (NCBI): domain Eukaryota; kingdom Viridiplantae; phylum Streptophyta; class Magnoliopsida; order Malpighiales; family Euphorbiaceae; genus Excoecaria; species Excoecaria agallocha. The sequence continues at coordinate 116,204,316 of CM075807.1, read as the reverse complement.
TTTCAATAATTCAATAAAAATTCATGGGCACTACATATGACATTTATAATTAATTTAGGCTACTAATTACTATTTTCATGCAAAAATCACTATTTTTACCTTAGTGTAAATTTCGGCCATCACTTTAACATAACCCTAAAAATTATATTTCTTCATTCTAATCATTCACATAGCATCAAATATGTTCAAATTTCATTTCCCCCATCTTAATTTCAATATTCAAGCAATTTAGTAATTTTTTTCTAATTACATAATTGGAATTAATTCACAATAAAAGGGAAATCAAAGTATTTTATAATCACTTACAATTTTTTCTTGATTTAGGAAGCCTAAACTTCCTTTTCTTTGCCTTTATCCTTGAAAGTTTGAAGATCTTCTTTGTTTCCTACCATGGCCGAAAATTTCATCATGAGAAACCTTATTTTTTTTGACTTCATTTGCTCAAAATAACTACATAAATGAGCTATAGACACCCTAATATACCTTTAGATGCCTTAAAATCAAATTAAAACCAAGATTTTCACATACCTCAAATTTACACCTTAATCTTTCTCCTTGAAAAATTCTTGTTTTAATCCTTCAAATCAGAATTTTGAGGTTGGATTACTCATTTATAGAGATAAAATTAGGGTTAAAATGCTTGAATTCCAAGAGAACTTAAGTAAGATTTGAAGAAATTTGAGAGATAGGGAAAGGGAGAGTGTCTCAGCCAGGAAGGAGATGAAGAAGGAGCTGGAATCTGTTGAAAATCTGCAGACTCCTCTCCCTTTTATACTTCTTCAATTGGGCCAAAGGTTGGGCCTAAATCCAATAGGCCTAACCTAATTACTTAAGGCCCGATAACCACTTTCAAAGGCCCAACAATAAATCTCCCACTTTCTCCCACTAAATCACTTTAATTTTGATTTCATCATTCTTAAAACATCAAAATAGATCGTACGTAAATTTTTGGCTCAATCGGAGTCCGTTATCGATCTGATTCAAACTTATCGATCTGATTCGATAACTGTTGGTGTCACCGAAAAATTCAATTATTATCACCAAAATATTATAAATAAAAATTCATATAGGCATGCAAAATCTAATAATTTTGAAGTTCGTTTAGTATTTTTAATTATTTATGCAAAATCAAGTATTCTTTCCTACTAGGAAAATTGACTCGCTACCTTTTTCGTATTTTTGACATTTGGAGACCCATTTGATCTCAATTTCACTTCAAATTTCAATCCCGGACTCACCAAGACCGCTACTTTCCAATGGTCCAATAAAATATTTTTGACTTTCGGGTGTCATTTCGGGCTCGACAAATACTATTTACCGTGTACTGTTCACGGCTGACTCAGTGTTGAGGCCATTACAAATTGGGTGGAAGCTGAACCACTATCCACCATCACACCGGCAAACGTCATCAAGTTCCTAAACAAAAACATCATTACAAGGTTCAGTAACCCACACTCAATTATGTATAACAATGGCAAATAGTTTGATTATCAGGTTTTCAAGAACTTCTGCTCAGAACTGAAGATCCAATTGAATTTCACTTCATTCTACCATTGGCAATCCAATGGAATGACCAAGGTAACAAACAAAACTATCCTATCCGGATTTAAGAAGTGGCTTGAAGGAGCCAAAGGCCTATGGATCGAAGAACTCAATAATGTGATATGGGCATACCGGACGTCGCCTAGTGCAGCAACAGGGTTAACACCCTTCGCATTGACATATGGTACTGAAGCAGTTATTCCATGAGAGATAGGAGTACCTGGAATCCGAACTCCTTCTCCTAACATGGAGAACAGTGCTGGTCTCTTATACAACTTAAACCGGCTTGAAGAAAGCAGAGAGTTCGCACAAATATGGTCTGCAGCATACAAACAACGCATAGAGGCTTACCATGACCGAAGGATCAAGCTGAAGTCTTTTCGGGTCGGACGGTTGGTACTGAAGAAGGTGGTGTCTGCTCAAATAGCAACAGAAGTAGGCAAACTGGACCCCAACTAGGAAGGACCATACATTATTCGAGAAGTAAGCCATGGCAGAGCATACAGACTAGAGGATGTCATAGGCAAATGGCTCCCACACTCCTGAAACGGGCTCAACCTCATGCCGTACTACTAATAGCCCGACATTCTTCATGCCAGAAGAAATCTTGTACTGATTCTCCTTTAATTGTCCTTAATTTTTTTTCGTCACTATCATTATTTCTCCATCTTTTACTTTACAATTACAAGTTGTCGCCATGATGATCTAGCTTCAATGCAAGTCCTGCAGAATGGAAATTTATTGAATGACACATTCTATGCAAAGTACTTAGCAACTTTATATCACGATATGTCTGTGTACGGGCTCAGCATTATCGCCAAGATCGCTCGATCATTTAAGTAAGTTCGGCACCTATAGCCTCAAAACTTGCTAACTTGGAAGGCTTACTGTGCCTATGGCTAAGGGCTCGACATTATCACCGAGATCGCTCTATCATTTACTTAAGTTCGGCACATATCGTCGCAAAACTTGCTAATAGGAAAGGCTAAATACGCCTATGGCTAAGGGCTTGGCATTATCGCTAGATCGCCCTATCATTTAAGTAAGTTCGGCACATATTGCCGCAAAGCTTGCTAATAGGAAAGGCTAAATACGCCTATGGCTAAGGGCTTAGCATTATCGCCAAGATCGCCCTATCATTTAAGTAAGTTTGGCACATATCGCCACAAAACTTGCTAACATGTAAGGCTAACTATGCCTATGGCTAAGTGCTTGGCATCATCGTCAAGGTCGCCCTATCATTTAAGTAAGTTCGGCACATATCGCCATAAAAATTGCTAACATGTAAGGCTTAACTACACCCTATGGCTAAGTGCTTGGCATCATCGCCAAGGTCACCCTATCATTCAAGTAAGTTCGACTTATGTCATCACATAACTTACTAACTTAGTAGGCCAACCACACCTATGGGGGGGGAGATTGCTCGGCATACATCACCAATTAACTTTATAACTTAATAAGTTATTCGCACCTCAACAAAATCATATCCAAAAAAGAGTTCGTAAAGTGCTGCCACACAACTCTTGGTCTATGTGAAAAACATTTATAGTTGATAAATTGTCCAACCTCACCCAGAGCGAACATATCTCATCCTCGAGCTTAGGCCCTCACGTTACTCTAAGTTCGGCATTTACAAAGCCTTGAGAACGGCGTATCATGTACAAGGTATGCACCACGTCATACTCATTATTTACATCCTCCTTTTCTGGGATGTTTTTCTTTTCAATATATTAAGCTCGGTTTGGCAATCAAAGGCTATTCGATTAAGCTTGAGAGCACTCACCTCGCCACATGCGAATATTTTGTTTATTCATATATTCTTGGGAGGATATGCCGAACAAGAATGACAAACCTAAACACAAAGTAACAAGAAAAAGAGGTTCAAGTTTTCATTGATTGAACTGTTCAGTTATAAAAATCTAGTCCTCATCTAGATAAACATCATCCAGAAAGGATAGATCTAGTTCGGGGAATTTTTCCCTTACAACAGAAGATATTTTGGCATTAAATGCCATACATTTCTCCGCCAGCACCTCACCCTCCTTCTCTTCTCGCTCCGTCTCTTTCTTTTCCCATTCGGCCTCTTTATGCTTAAACTGCTCGACTTCAACCTGGAGAGCAGAGTTGGACTCCTTCTCTTGATTTAGAGCAGCCTCTAGCTTAGCTACTTTCCTTGTGGCCTCCTTGGCCTACTCCAGAGACTTTCGAGATTTCTCCTCAGTTTTAACCATTTTCGATCTTAGAGCGCTGAAGTTTGAATCAACATGTCGACTCTTCATTATAAGGTCGTTCATCTTAGCAATGGTGGTGCCAATCAATTGAGATCTCTGCCAAACACAGAACAAATCAGGTAATAGTCGAGGAAATCAACTCCATACAATAATCGAGCTACTTACTTCGATCTGATGCTTCTACAAAATGGTCTTTTCACTTTTTTAGGGACTCTGGGTTCCCAATAAAAACTCCGTAACCTGACTGAGCTTACATATAGTAGTGATCTTCGATTTCAGCTTGAAAACCGATAATATGGGTAGCTCGAAATAAGTTCAATGTCAGGTCTATACCCTGCTCCACTGCCCAAACTTGAAGAGCTGTCAGGGTTTGCCAAGCGTTGGGGTGTAGCTGCCCAATCGACATGTCGAAATACCTCAGAACACTCACTTCAAAGCTCGTCAGGGGCAAGCGGACGTCGGCCTCTAACTGCACCTCGTAAATGGCAATCTTCCTCTTGTTAATGAACTCAGTGTTCGCCCTTTGTGAGGTGCTAGGTTTGCTGGAGACATAGTCCAGTTGAGATATCAGTTGGGCTAGGAGTTAATCGAGCTCCTCCTCCTTGATCGTTGAACTTATGCTGTCCATCCCCGACAATCGACGCCGAGCCTTCTTTTTGGAGGAGGAGGCAGACTGACCGAAATCGAAGGGCTGACCTCCTTCTTCTGAAGTTGAATCCCTATTCATATCAGGAATGCTACCCATAGAAGCATCTACACTATCTCCCACTCTTTCACTCGAAGCAGTTTCCAAGCTCATGATGAAAGAATTAAACAAAGAACAAAGGAAAGAAGGATGAAGAAGAAGGGAGTGAGGACAAACCTACTGAATAGAGGCAAAAGCGAAAGGAAAACTGGATGAGAGGATGAATCACAAAGTTCAGGCAGCGGGTACAAAAACTATCATTGTAGAGAAAAAAAAGGAACGGAGTGAAAGTCAAGAAAATAAAAACCAAAAGCTTAGTCGAAATCGAAAGGAGATTTATATAGAAAAAACTAAGATGGATCCGGACCGTACACGTGGTGGCAGATCCGAACTTTGGATCGTACATATAAGGCGATGCACCATAACCGAAGTGCCCCAGCCGTTACGCACGGTAAAATAGGAAGCCATAATGACCTCCAATAAATGCGCTTACACAAAAAGTGACATCATCCTGCTAACTAGCAAGCGATCAGGTAGAGCTAAAGGTAGGTCTCCCTTGCACCAAAGTGAGGCAAGTTTAAATGGCTTTTGATACCAAACTTAAAAAAAAGTTCGGAAGGCACTCAAACCTCAAATCGCCGCAGCCAGCTCATTCGGTCCAGTCGCCACGAGCTCCAATTTTATGGTATTGAATATGCCTATTTGGCACTCATATGCCAATTACTGACATAAATGTCGCCAACTGGAAGGAGGACTTATGATAACAACTGAACTCAAAGACCGGTTTAACGGTCCAATATTAACCGAGCACATCGCTCAATCAAGACTCATGAAAATCGACCAATGATTCGAGTTACTCGGGCACTCGAATTGGGCCACAGTTCGGTTAAGAACGTGTTTCGAATATAGCTCCACTACGATTGACAAACAGTTATCACTAACCCACGTTTCCCTCGAGAATCGCTGAAAATGAGTTAGTGGCCAAAAAGAATGGGAAACTTCTTCCATTATCTCCTACAAATGTGCTAACCCCTCCTATAAAAGGAGAAAAAACATGTATGAAACACTTACTTAATCTTTGGCCAAAAATTCACTCTCTTTTACACAAAAATCCTGAATTGACCGTCGGAGACTCCCTTGTCGAAAACCCACTGGTCCTTTGTTTATTTTTGCAGGTGATTGCAAGTAAGTTGTAGCTCATTTGAATTGTCATCATTTGGTGCAGTGAGCGTGGAACATGAACCTTTTTTCAGACCTTAACCTAAACACTTTCCAACAGAAAAACCAAACAACCAACCCCACCCCACCTGGAACGCAACAATTTCTTCCTCTGCTTCTCTAACCATGGTAATCCTAAACACCACTACCAGCATTACCCCCTAGACTGCATAATCCCTCATTGCTGCACTATCAGCCATCATCACCCAGGCTCAACCTCAACCTCTACTCCCACAAAACATCAACTTACCTCGGGCTTCGCAGCCTCCTGCTCGGGAACCCTTCTTACCAACCCTACCCCAAAATTCCAACTCCACCATTACCTTAACTATCGAACAATTTAATCGCCTCTTGGACAATTGAATTCAAAGATAACAAAATCGGACTACACTACAATACCAAGATAGTTTTCGATCACCTCTCTCTAGGAAAATCTTAGCTATCCCATTTCCCAACATTTGCCTTCCTCACCTCAAAACCTACAGTGGCAACATCGATTTTCGAGCTCATATCGACCAGTTCTAGCACATAATGCTGGTGCTCATAGTAGACGACTCCGCCTTGTGCATGATATTCCCATAGATCTTAGCAGACTCAGCTCAAATCTGGTTTTGCAATTTTCCAATGCACTGTATTGACAACTTCGAGCAGTTCAGTGACATATTTTGTCGTAAAATTTGTGGTGGCCATACGTCCGAACAAGGTATCCGCGGACTTGAATCTAGTGTAGCAAGAAAAGGGCGAACCACTACGGGTCTACGTGGAGAGATTCAATGATATCGCTATGGATATACAGAATCTAAACCTAGAGGTCGCCATCAATGCTCTTATTCGAAACACAAGGTGCCAGGACTTCAGTGACTCTTTGAGTAAGAAACCTCTAAATGACTTTACCGAGCTAATGTCTAGAGTACACAAGTACATCCGTATGGATGAGGCTCGACATCTTCGCCATGCCTCACATAGATCATGAACATCCGAGAGGGAGGGAGGTGAAGGAGGAAGAGCAGCTCGGGAAGGAGGAAATTCCAGCAAAACAGACTCGAAGAAATATCGAGGTGGCACCTGGCACAATCGATCCTATGCAATTACAACCCCCCGCTCGGACAACCAAATAGATGAAAGATTCACGTCCCTAACTGCATCTCGTGAGCAGATACTAGATTGGGTGAAGCTGAATGGACAAGTTAACTAGCCGATACCCATGAGCGAAGGCTAAATATGCCTATGGCTAATTATGCCTATGGCTAAGGGCTAAATACCCCTAATTGCCTCTCGTGAACAGATATTAGATTCTCTTGTCGGAAATCCATCGGTCCTTTATTTATTTTTGCAATTGATCACAAGCAAGTTGAAGCTCATTTGACTTGTCATCACTTCTGTTTTTCAATGTTTAATATTATGAGAAATCTTTTTTTTTTATCAAACTATCTTGATTATGGACTTATTTTAGCTTATTGCTCTGTTAATTATGTAAGCATTGATGTCCAAGGGAAATCAACTCATTGTGATTGCAAATAATTGTGATTAGCTTAATTTTATTGCATCTTGCTATGTGGATTTCACTTTTCTTATTTCTGCTTGGTTGCTGGGAATACACCAAGAATTGGAAACTACAAAATGAAAATATTGTTTAACTATAAGAATTAATTAATTAAATTTCAGTTAACCAAATAACCGAATCGAAAATTTTGGTTCGATTTCAGTTAGATTATTATATAATTTCATTCTTTTTAAAAAAAATTAATTCAAAAATCGTGAAATTAATTCGGTTATTATTATGAAAAAGAATGAAAATTAGTTTAGAAATTAATTCAAAAATTTTAAAAGAATTTTTTTATTGTTATTTTTTAGTAAAATTTAAATTTTATTTATTTTTTATTTTTAAATTTTTAATATAATTTAATTCATTTTTTTGATTTATTTTTTAATAAAATTGTAACCAATTCATAAAATTATAAAATTATAGCCAATTATTTTTGGTTAATAAAATTATAACCAATTAATAATTTAATTTATTTTTTAATTTATTTTTTTGATTTTTTTAATAAAATTATAACCATATATTTAGAGCTCCATCTCATACTAGCTTTTTTTTTCATCATTTTTAAGTAAAATTTAAAACTTATTTATTTGTTATTTTTAAAATTTTAATGTAATTTAATTTATTTTTTAATAAAGTCAGAATTATTTAAATTTAATAATTTAATTTTAATTATGTAATTTAATACTAAATTTAAATTTATTTATTATTTTTTAATTATAATAAAAATAATAAAAATGATGAATAAAAAAGAACTAATTAATTAAGAAGTCAGCTCATTCCCATTAAACCCAAATCCCTAGTACTTCCATTAGTCATCATTCATCAAATCAGTGGAATCACATAAAATTCGACAAACAAAAAGGAAAATCCAATTGCAGCTTTTGGGTATGTGCGATCCATAAGCTTGATGCTTCACTAGACAAATGAATCCACATAACCTATGAACAAAATAACCATGAACATAGACAGACAGAAATTAACCATGAACATAGAGCAACATAAATTAACCACATAAATATATACTTCATCTGTTTTAAAATACATGTTATTTAAGAAAAAAATTTTTGTTTCATAATAAATGACGTTTTGATATAATCAAAATATATTAATTAATTTTTACCAAATATATCCTTATTTAAGTTAATTTTATAAAAGTAATTTTCAATCAATATTAATTATACTGCACAATTAATATAAAGATAATAAAAATTTTTAGTTATGGGGTAATTACTATTTTTAAATATTGTGCATTTTCTTTTAATGTCAAGTATTTTGAAACGGATAGAGTATCTAAAAAAATCATAGAAGGAATCCAGGAAAAAATTAGTATAGTCCCTTTAAATGATATTAGAGTCTTGAATTAAATATTTTAAATTTTAGAGGTATTTGATATTTTTTGAGAAGAAAAATAATATTTAGAAAGAAAAGATATTAATTTGGGGAAAAAATTAAATTAAAAGAATTCAGACATGCAAGAATCTAATAAAAAGTGAAATTAAAGTTAATAAATTTAATATTTAGTTTCAAAGTTAAGGGACTTAATAAATAAATAAATAAGAAGAGTTCATGGATCTATCTAGTAATGTGTTTTTCTTATTACTAATAAGAAATGTGTAGTTAAGTTGGGCTTCATGGGCTGGTATGAAGAGTAACATTAGTCTGCTATAGTTATCAACAATTGGGTTATCACAAGATATTATTAGGTAGTCCAAAAGTCTAAACCAAACAACACTATCTGTCCCCTTGCAAAAATCTCAGAGAACAAAAAGAAGACTTCAATTCTGTTTTTGATGGAAGACAAGAAATAGAAAGCCTCCAAATTTAATTAGCCGTTATATGGAATGAGAATTGAAAATTGTATGAAATAAGCGATAGGATTGGGAGGCGATCGCTGTCGGCGTGTATTGACGTTTAAGTTAGAATCGGTACTCACGAGCAATGCTCTGAATAGAAAAGGCACCCGTGACTCCCACCTTCGCTTTCCTTGTCCCTTCCCAATTCACATGCTTCACCTTCTCTCTATTAACTGACAAATCTCTTACCCCACACCCTTTTCTCTTTTTGCCCTTCTCTCTCTCTTTTTTTTTTTTAATTTTCTTTTTACCATTAAAGTTTCATAAAAGGGGAAAAGTGTAATTATTTTTCATAAAAACCAATGACAGTCCACACTTTAAAAATAAATTATGTTTATTTTAATAATTTCAACTATAAAATTACATATTTTAAAAATATATTGTCTAAATTTCTCTTTTTGAAATTTTAATGGATCCGAAAAGAAATTTAATACTCTATCCGTTTTTTTTATCAGTCACTTTTGTTGTTTTCATTAGAATTAAAAAATAATAAATAAACTTAAATTTAATATTAAATTGCATGATTAAGACTAAATTATCAAATCTGATTTGTTTTGATTTATTAAAAAAAATAAATTAAAAAAGCAAATTAAATTATATTAAAAATCTAAAAATAACAGATAAATAAAATTTAAAATTTACTCAAAAGTGATAGAGAATAAAAAATGAAGGGAGTACTATCTTTTAACTAATTTAAAAAATTCAGCGACGAAAAACACATAAATTTAGGATAAGTGTGAGATATGAACAGCTGTTCATATAAATATTTTTTATTTTTTCAACCGTGCAAGTATCGTGATGCGTGAGATTTGATTGGCGTACCGTACAAAGCAATATGTTTCCTTATTTAAGTTATTTTAAGACACTCGGCTTCACCGCTCCCTCTCCGACGGGCATAGTTTAGCTTTTAATATCTTTTATATAATCTCAATTTTCGTTAAAATTAAAAAATAATAAATAAATTTAAATTTAATATTTAAAATTTAATATTAAATTATATAATTAAAATTAAATTATTAAATTTGATTGATTATAATTTTATTGATAAAGAAAAATAAAATAAATTAATAAAATAAAATAAATTAAAAATTTAAAAATTACAGATAAATAAAATTTAAATTATAATTAAAAGTGATAGATATAAAAAAAATAAGAAAATAATATAGAAAATCTAGTCCAGGCCTAGGGGACAATTAGGATATGGGGCAAATCCAAATCCTCTATCATAACCTTTCTCAAATTATTATTTTTCACCCGAAAAAAACAAAAGAAAATACAAGGATCCACCTTATAAGTACAACACCAAGATGAGATCGCCAATGCATATATTAAAAATAATTTAATCTGATTATTTGACTCATAACAATTGTAATTGAATCCCCTAATTCTCAAAATTTTTTTCTACTTTAGCTTCTTTACCAAAAGTTGGTTCGATTGGACTCTTTTTCAATTTCATTATAATTCAGCTACTCAATTCTATATTTTTGTTTAATCGCATAAGATAGTATCAAATTTAATTAGATATAAATAACTATCATATTTATCACATTGATAGATCTTATTTGTATAAAACAAAGTATCCCATTATAGATATGTATAAATAATCCAATTTGGAAATAATTAAGTTTTGAAGGGTTAAATTATAGCAAATATTGAGAGTTTAATTGCATATTAAAAAGAAAATAGTTTAATTGCATACTTTTGTAAAGTTTGAGGGCTTAAAATAATTGCAATTTTCTTTTATTTAATAATTTCTCATCTCCGTCGCCACTTTTGGTGGGTTGATGCTTAATGTATCCCGTCTCTTTGACGATAGGCCTACATGAATATTTTGGCTTAGATATGCCACCTACTAAAATAATTAAATAATTTTCAAAACATTAATTTTTATGATATATGATGCGTCCACTGTACACACCAAAAATAAAAAATAAAAAATAAAAAATATTTATATGAACAGCTGCATGCGGCCACTGTTATAATGCTCTTTATATATATATAAGAAAAATATATAATTTTTAATTTCCATTACAGATTGGTTTGTCGGTGGAAGTAGAAGCTAGAATAAGCCATCGCCAATGCTGCATAAGTTTAATGGAAGATTTACAACAAAATCATGGAAATTCTTGATTTTTGTATTTTTAAACAACTGCATGAATTCATGTGTCATAAAACTGTGTGTATCACTGAAATTACCTTTTCTCATACATATGATCCAATTTTTGCTCGTTCCTTCCTAGCCACTTTATCATAACGACGGATTACAATAATACCAATTGCAAAATCAGATGGACATTTAAAGTAACCTTAGTTGTACAGTGAAATCTCCAATTATTATTAAAATAGATATATATATCCAATTAAAATATATATTTCCACATCTTGATGAATTAATCTTTTTTTTTCCTCATGTTACCGAACATAAAATCCCTTTTAGCATTACTTTCAATCAAAAGAAATATCAACTCAAATTAAAAGTGATCGCCTCCATAATATAAGATATAAATATTAAAATATTCTTATTATGAATGTAACATCGTGGTACCCCTTAAGATTAAATATCGGTGCTGAAGCTATCTAACATTAAAGTCATATCAATTATCACCCAAACAATATACGAGTACTATATTTAAATAATTTCTTGATAGATTACAATTACTCAATTAGTGTAAGTTTGTACAATAACACAATTTCGATACCGATAACAAAGACAATTTAATTTTAATATAAAACTTTATAGCATTTAGAGTCCTAAATATATATAAATTCTTACTCTATAAATAATTAAATCAGTTATAAACCAATAATAAAATTTTTGATATACTTGTTTTGGTATATATTCATTCAAAACTACTTTTTACATAATATTACACCAAACTACATCTTCTGAAAATTCTCCTTGAACTTCACCATCTTTTCTTATAATTTGTCTTCAATTTCTACCTATTCAAAAACAATTCAAATACTAAGTTATACTAAAAATATACTACCAAATAAAATTCAATATTACATAACCTAACACGCATTACAAATTATTTTTAGTCTACAAACACCCAATTCACTCACTAATATTAACCTTCTCTTCCATGACCAATCGACGCTTACTTTTACTATTTTTTTTTTTTTGCAGCTATATTCATTGACACTTGGACACTATAGTCAATTCACCTAGCATTTAGTTCAAACTTGGATTTTACACCCTAAGCTTCCTACGTATCCCATAAATGGAATTCAGAATTACGTAGTTCTAATTAACATATAATTTATACTTTGCTTTAATTAACATGTAATACATCAACTATATACATCATATCACATCTCATCTCATCCATCACACATACATATGGCATTACCATCATTACATACTCAATTTCACATATACATGAACTATGTTTCATATACGCTAACTTTTCACATAAATTTGGGTTATTCGGACGGAGCCCAAAATTTTGCAGGTTATTCAAATAGGAGCCCGAATTATTCGTAGGGTAGGGTTGGAATATATAGGAAAATTCGGTGTTCGAATTATTCGAATTCAGGTCGGATTGATCCGAACCCGTCCGATGAACACCCCTACCATTTTTAAATGAGATATTATCATATTGCTTCTCATATGATAAATCAAATATCTGAATGAGAAAAAAAATGAACATGTTTAAACTTCACTATTTGTGTTATTTTACTTTTTACAAATCTAAAAAGTAAAACTAACATAATTCTACTGAAGTAAGTTTCCAAATTGATGCATAATTCTTAAGTTTTTACAACCAAAATAACATATTTGAGCTCTACATGATAAGTGTGTATTTTCTCATCATGTATCTGCTCATTCTAGCCATACGCTAATCAAACTTCACATTAATACATTAATACTTGTATCTACTCATTTTAGCTATACACTAATCGAGCTACACATTAATATAAATTAATCGCTCATTCTATTCATATGCTAACTGAGCTACACATTAATTCAAATTAAATTACTCGCTCTAGGTGCTAGTTTAGTACCATATTCTTATCATACCATAAATGTTATGAATATCGATAGGGGACATATAACAACAAAATTAATTAAACTTAAACCTACAAATTCGAGTCAATCGAACTAGTTAAATGGACATGTGAAGATGTAACCGACGAATGTTTTATAATAGCAATTATTATTCATTAATCTAAATGTTACAAGGCATTAAACCCAATATCTCATTTTAGGGATTCAAAATCTTGTAGTTCTAAATTTATCTTTTTAAATCATTCTCATGTAAACTCGAGTTGGCTTAAGGTCATTTAGAAATTTCGGATAATCTCACTTATGATCTTACCATGATAATCCAATTCGATTGTAATTTAGTTAACAATGATCTATTTGAATCATTATTTAATTCGATTTATAATCCAATTCAGTTATGACATATTCTAAATTCATTTATTCTCATCCATTTCATATCTATAAATAAAATTAACGAAAAAGCAACCCTTTCGAATTATCAATAACAAAAAAAAACTTATTATTAACTTTTAATTATATGAAATATTAAATAAAAGCAAAGAAATTAATTTTTGAATAAAATATTAGTATTTCTGTTAGATTAATATAATTATTAATTGGAAAATTTAATTAAAATATTTTTCAAATATTAAAGGTCTAATTGTAAATTAATAGAGTTATAATTACGAATTAGCTAAGCTGAGTGTTTTTAGTTATCCTTCATCATTCATGTTATGCAATGCGGTGCAAAATACTGAAATAGAGAAGTATGACTGGCGTAGGAGTATAATTCGAAAAGACAAAAAGCAGGGGCAAATTGGTCAGGAAAGAAAAAGAAAAAACATTTGTCGCGATCAGAAATGTCTTGATCAGGAGCTTTTCTGAATAATCGCGCCACATAAACCCTCCGTTCCGATGTTAAGGTTCTGATTCAGTCTCCTCTCCTCCGTTCTCTCTTCTTTCTCCAATTAATTTTCACTTATATATTCACTCTCTTCTTCACTCTTCACTATGCCACTCATTCCCCATTTTCTTCACTCTTTTTAGTCTCTGCAAATGGCTGCTCATTCCTGTGATAAGGTTAGATCTCTGTCCCTTCTTCTATCTCTTTCTTTTAGCTTCTAATATCCTCTTTTTTAGCGGCCATTCTAATTTCTTCCTCAAAATCCAACTGTTTCTCTTGCTTTTTGCTCTTATTTGTATTTCTCTTCCCCATTTTCTGTGGCACCTAAGAGATTGTGTGCTTTTATATGTGTTTTTAAGAATGCATGTTAGTTTATGCTTAGATTTCTGATTGTTGTAGAGGAAATTGGTTTTGAATCCAGGAAATTCCTGCAATTGTTGATGGAAGTTGCGATCTAGCTTTTGGTGGTTCGCACTTCAAGTTGGTGAAGCCTGGTTTTGACCAGGTCAACCAGCAGTGTACTACTCTAGGTAATGACGCTTAGCTTAGTCAGTTACGACATTCGATTTTACGTTTAGTTAATGAAAGTTCGTTTTCTGGAATCTTCAGATGTTGTGCCGATACTGTTTGAAGAGTCTTCCCTTTCAGTGGAAGAAAATTGCGCTGTCCAGACTGCTCATGTAAGTTCATATACTACTGCTTTTAAGGGACAAAAGAACTTATATTTCGTGGTTAATGACTTTTGATTATTTATTTATTTATTTATTTCAAATTTGCCAATTTGTTTTGGGGGCTGAAATATATTTTGTGAATTTAGAACAAACGGTTCCACAATTCTAATTTTCCTGACGAAAGAGCAAAAATCTACATAAGCATAAATTTTTCATTTCTTTTATTTTCCATTCATGTTTTAAGGCCAGTTGGCAAACTTTTTTAAGTTTACGAGTTAAAATCTTGTTCTCCTGAGGATCATCGAAATGCATATTGGTATACTTTTGTTCCGGTGGGAATATTATTTCTGCTCTTAAGATTACTGATTTAACAAGTAAATAAAATGAACAAAAAGAAATTTCCATCTTTGAATTTTTATTCGTAAGTGCCTCAGCCACATAAAAACTGCTGACTGCTAAGTCTTCATAAGAGAAATTATTTTGATCTGTCAGAAGCCCTCCATACAATGTCCTCATCAATTAATTCTGTAATTATTTGATGTATTCAGCCCCATATCCCGGTGGGGGGGGGGAATTCACCTACCGTGTAAACTGTTTCTTTATTTCTTCAAGATGCCAATGGGTCCCATAAGATTACCAATGTAATGAGCATTGCAGGGGCATGCTCATATATGTATTCTTTTATCATGGGCATTTCCTGGTAATATATAAAAAAGGAATTAATCATACCCGCCATGTCCTTCTGAAGGTCTATGTCCAACTCTGCCCAACTGCAAGTAGCTGTTAGAAGGTCCAACAATTTCTTATTTGTGCCTTTATATTTTGGTACAAGTCAATGTTTGCATAGTTGGATAATGTTTCAGTCACAATATTTTTCTCTTGGCCTTGGATGTTAATTTTCAGAAAGAGTTGGTGCTACGTTAATTCATAAAGCATTATCATATTTGAAATTATAGATGCAGAAGGATATTGCATAGAAATTATTTTTTCTTTTCGTTGATGTGCTCCATCTTTTCTCACTGCGGTGGTGGTGTTTCCTTTCTATTTTGTTGTCATTATCACCCATATGAAATCTATTGTTTTTAATACAGATCATCAGATCATGTGAACAACTTATTCTGGTATAATGTTGGAATATCACTCTAGATATTGAATTAGTAGATGGAGATGCTTCGACTTTAACATATATGCACATCAAATTAACATGCGATTGCATTGTGATAATCATTCCCAACTTCTGACAGTTGGTGACTTCATTTGGTAATTCCAAGTTTAAACACTGTGGACAAGGGATTTCTTACCGTGGTTCTCAACTTTTGACTTGGCATTATTTTTTTGTTTAGTTGCTTGGGATAAAGATTAAATCGGCATTAAGTGTAGTCCACGGGAACTTGTATGCATAAGTGTTTTTTTATTTTCCTCCCTTTTTATTTTTGCAGGGCCAGGATGTCTATAGTATTTCAATGTTGTCTGAGGAAGACAAAACAAATCCGAAATGTACGTCACAGCTAGCCTTTTTAAGCTTTGTAGAACTGCCAGTTTCACCAAAAAAGCAAACGTGCTTAGATTCGCAACGGAGTTGCCAGAATTTCATTGGTTTACAAATGGAAAGTAAAGATGCTTATTCGCCATGCATTGTGGATATAGATATTGAGATGGAAAATTTTGAAAAACCAAAATCTGTTGACAAAGTTGTTGAAGGTGTAAAAAGTGAAGGTCTGCCAACAGTAAGTTCGTCTTCCTGATCTTATAAATTACAGTCTTAGGAAGTCTTTCATGTGTCGAAAAAGCAAAATGTCAAAAAGCATATTTAAGCAACAAAAGACCAGCAGTGTGGTCTGAGAATAATCTTTGTTGTGATGAAGTTTATTTGTTGTGCCTTAATTGTATAACTATTTTCCTCTGTATTGCTGATGGTATTTGTTTTTGGATGGGTTGCATTATTTGCAGGGGACATTGCAGAGACAAGCAAGCCTAAAAACATGTGGAAAATTGATGCAACTATTCACAAATCCTCCCTCAAATTTGCTGAAGATGATTTCTAAGGGTAAATAACCTCATTCTATTCCCACGTTGCTTTGTTGCTAATCTAGAGGTGTTTTAAAAATCTGGCAGAGAAACTTGTTTAAAGGAATGCTTGCTATTTAAACAATATTTTATTTATGTAAATATCAGCAGTAATTCATCACCAATGTACTAACAATTTCTCTTATACCTGGAAATAGCTACTTAGCATTGTTTTACCATGCAATTCTGACTGCACTTCTTTTTAAACCAAGTACAGTACAGTGAGATTTTATTTGCAGTTACTGAAATAAGAGCTATTTCCTGTTCTAATTTAACAGAGAAGTCATTCAATGAGAGGGTTTATGATACATCGAACAACAGATGGAGAAAATATAAACGTTCGGCATCATTTGATTCAAGGAAAGTTGTTCTTCTATTCTCAATCTTGTAAGTTTTTGCTTGACAAAAAATTAGGAAAGCTAATTGCCACTTAATTTAGTTCTACCTTGAAGTGTTTTATTATGTATGTGCCTAGGCTTCACTATGCCTACTTTGTTTAGATTCCACCGTGCATTTACAAGTGATAATGCTATAACTTATAAAGGTTCACAACGAGTTGCGAGGTTTTTGCTTTGGTAATCAGATGAAACATGTTCTGCAATTTCAATTACAATCATATTTTGCCATACGTTACGATGATTTCAGTCCTTAATTATATATTGAATAAGGTGGGGGGATTTTAAGGTGGGGTTGCAATCTCTAATTGAATGCCGTTGAAATGCATAACCAGTACCTGTAGGCTGCATCCATAACCAAGTTCATCGTAGGCCATTTTACATTTTATGGGTGAAAGCAAGGTTTAAAATAGATCACATATGATAAGAACTTCCCGCAATTCAATAAGCTGAGGATGAACCAAAAGTGTTCTTCATCTATTAAGCAGGCTATTATTCTCTTACTGGACCTTAGTAATTAGTCTCCATATGTGCTTGCTAACATTTGAAAACTGAAGGTAGAAAGTCAGGGATTAAAAAGTGGCAGCAGCAGCAAGAAGCAACAGCAATAGAAAACGAGGCATGAGATTTTTATTTAGCTTACAATTGTTTTATATTCTGAATCCAGGTCAAGTTTAGGGACACTGATATTGATATATCTGACGCTGAAAGTCAGGCAGACTGCAGATGGCTTTGTTAATATCTGATTGTTTTGCCTTCACGGCCTTTCTCATACATGCTCCCTCACCTCAGCTGCCGTTAGTTGTTTTTTTTTTTGGCCCTTCAATTTTTTGCATTAATTTTCTGGCCTTGTACATAAATGATAAGTGGTTGACTCTTTGGATCATGTAATTGAAAATTGAACTTTCTCTGCTAGAAATGTTTTCCTGTGCTCATTAAAATGGATTATTTTATTTTACTTGCTTTAGAACAGAAAGACAAGGGATGGAGCATGTCAGGAACAATTCCAACAGGGGAGCCTAAAATAGATCAAGGGGGTGCGCTAATGTTGGGAACAATTCTAGTTAGGGGTGAGCGAAAGAAAAAATTGAATTTTTGGTTAACGAAAGAATATTAATCTGATAATTTAGGATTATGGTTTTAATTTAGGATAATCGGTGGTTAAACATTGTCTAGCTGTTAATCAATTTATAGATTTGTATTTTTTATTTTAATTTTTAATATTTTTGCATTTCATATATCTAATTTTTTAAAATCTTACTATAATAAATATTTTTAGTAAATAAATATAAAAATTATTTGTTTTGGCGTGTGTGTGTATATTAGTCATTACATATGTATACTGGGTGTTTTATTAGTTTCATGTTAAATATCTATTTAATTTTTATAATTAATTATAAATTTTTTTATTGGATATCATATTTTTTGTATTTTTCGTTTTCTAAGCATTTTTAACCATTTAAAATAATTTTATAATTTGAATAATTTATTAAATTTATACATTAATATTTTTTAATGGTAATCAATAAATCAGTTCAAAAAAATCGAATAAAAATTAAAATTGATATAAAGGTTAATCGAAAATAATATAGAATGATGGAAATAGATTAATTAATAAAATTATAAATGGACTTACGTTCGCCTTAATTCCAATTCATTCATTCTTCAATATCACATATTCTCATTTCTTATTCAAGTTTCGGTGGAAACTAGAAAGTTTGCGTGCATATGGGGTGACAAGTTTATTTCTTAAACCCAAACTCAATTGAAATCAAACCGATCAAATTTGAAATCAAACCGGTCAAATATGGAAGTGAACATTCAAGGGGTGGTTTTGTTATGATTATACACTTTAATTTTAACAGCAAAATTGGAATTAGATAGAAATCCAACCGGATAAATATGTATTTATGTTTTTTTTTTATGTTCTCCTTCCCAAGTTATGAAATTTAAATTTTGTAAATAAAATGATATGAGATCTAAAAAATTTTCAAAGATATTTTTATTTGTTAGTTAAAATAATTTTTAAATAAAAAAAATCAGTTTCAAACCAGAATCGAAGTCCAAACCATTTTAAATCGAAATAGTCTAAAATTATCTCTATGTTGTTTTTATTTCGGTTCCACCATTGATAAAGCTGAACCTTGCAATTTTGGAAACGGGGTGTGAAATAATGGTACTTGTATAGTTGTCTTTATAAAATTTTATTTTTGTATTTAATTAAAATATAAAAAATAACTATTTCTTCACAAGCATTATATATATAGCGTAATTATGATATGAATTTAAAAGATATGTTCTTAATTGTGAATAATAAATACGTGCAACAAGGGATGAGCATGGACTGATTTATTGGTATGTTAGCAAAAATTAACCAGTTTATTAATATTGATTTTTCAAAATCATTAAAAATTAATCAGTTCGATATATTTAATTAACTAGTCCATTAATTTTCGTTTTTTAGTTTGATAATCAATATTTTTTATTTAATCATTAAATTTTTAATATACGATTATAAAATGGATTTGGTGTTTATTAGAAATTAGCATTCTTAATTCCAAGTTAATTTTTTTAATAAAATTAAAAATATTAAAATATAAATTTTAAAATGTAAGAAAATATAATTAAATACGATTAAGTAAAATGTAGATACTAATATATATAATAAAAAATAACGTATATAAAAGATAATCCGTTAATTCTTTTAAGTATTGATATATGTAATTAAAAAATGAAATAATTTAAATATATTTTAAAGTACTATATAAATTTTATAGAGAAATAAAAAAAATTAAGTTATAAAATAAAAATACAATTTATTTAAATATGTTATAAAATATTATTCTATGTAATTTTTAGAGAGAAACAAAAAAAAAAGAACAGTTCTTAAGTATAAAAATAAAAATATAATATATATGATCCGGTTACCGTAGACTAAAAGTTAAACAACACTTAAAAATTAAAATTAAAATATTAAAAATAAAAATAAAACGGAGTAAAAATCGGTTGAATTTCAAAATATTGTTGTAATAATTTCAAACTCATCACTAAAAAAAGTTATCTAAATTATATATTATTATCAAAAGTTGTATTTTATGCTAATTTGACAAATCAATTAGACAGCATTATAAACAAATATCGACTAAAATTAGTCTAAAGTGGATAAACTGTACCCAAATTTCGTATGTCCGGGGACCAAAAGAATTAGAACTGTCCTCAATTCCTGCAGATTTTGAGTTTTAAGCTGATATGGATATTTTAAATTAGGGAGAGCATGGACCGGTTAATCAATTTATAAGTAAAAAAATTAATTATTCTATTAATATCGATTTTTTAAAATTACTAATAATTAATCAGTCCATTATATTCGGTTAACCAGTCCATAAATTTCGGTTTGATTAACTAATATTTTTCGATTAATCATTAAAATTTATAACATAAAATTATATAAACAAATTAGATCAAATTCAATTCAATTTTCAATGTGTAAAATAACTTAATATAAAAATTACGAAACAAACATAATTTACTAGCCAAAATTCATATTTTATAAATTAATAGCTAATATTATAAAATAGATTTGATATTTATTGGAAATTACTATGTTTTGTTCTAAGTCAAATAAAATTTTGGATAATAATATAATTAAATATTATTAATTAAAATATGAACACCAATATATAATAAAAAATATATAAAATTTAATTTGATACTAAATATAAATATTGCTATATAATTAAAAAGAATGATATAATATAAATTTAGTTTAAAGTATTATATAAATTTTATAGAAAAATATAAAAAATAAGGTATAAAAATAAAAATATAATTTAAATATATTTTAAAGTATTATTTTATGTAAATCTTAGAGAGAAATAGAAAAAAATTGAATATATATATATATATATATATATATACACCAACCAGTTAATCGTGAATTAATGGTTAACCTGTAATTACTAATTTAAATTGTAATCATTAACAAAAAATATAAAAAATAAAAACCGTAATCGAATCAATCGGATTGGTTAACAGTAAAAATCGATTCGATTTAAAATTGATTTTACGGTTAACCATATTTTCTATTTTTTTTAACGTTACCTAATTTCACAAAGTTATCATTTTTTTTAAATAGTTAAAATTAAATTGTCATTTTGTTAAATTTAAAATAAGCATTATTTTCAACTTTACCTTAATGTCATCAAAATATTTAATATTTTAATTAATGTTTTTCTTATTTTTTTATACATTTTACCTTGGTAACCTAAATTAAGAAAGGGCATTTTCATCTATTCATTATAATTTTACAAAAAAATTAGCAAAATTATTGATTATTTTAATGTTGACGATTTAAATAATAAGTGACAATTTAATAGGATGGAAAGAGTATTTTTCAAATTAGCTGATATATAATAATTAATAAATCTCTTTAAGGTTAAACATATTCAAAAACTTAAAAATGTGAAATTTACAAAATTAAATGTCTTTTGGTAGCCAATATTACAGGGCTACTGAATCTGATACTCTATGAAAAGAACTGATTTTATACCTAACTAAATCTCATAGGAAATTTTTTAACTCCAATATTTTAAAAGAGAGAAAAGCATCTCCCTTTTTAACATTTGTTATTATTATTTTTTTATATAATTTGAAAATATCTAAATTATGCACAATTATTTATTTTAATCCCATTTTTATTTAATTTTGCTTTTAAAATTGAAAGGATGTATTTGGTAAAATTATAAAATTGTAAGTTTTTAATTTTTAAAATTTAAAAATTATTTTCAATTTTTATTATCTATTTTTAGAAAATTATTTTATATATTTAAAAACCGTATTATATTTTTTTATTTATTCATGTATATCATAATAATTGATAATATTCAAAATAAAATTAATTATAAGATCGGCTCATTAAAGGTCTACGAAAAGGCCTAAAATCAGAGGTCCAAAAAATCCAACACTCAAAGGTATAAATATGGCAGGTACACACATAACAAACGGGTCTCTCTCTCTCTAACTTTACATACTCTCTCTCTCTCTTGAGTTTTTTCTCTACACTTCGATAGCTAATTTAGGCATCGGAGTACTAACGCCCGACAAGACCGAGCTAGTGTAACACCCTACTCTCTTTCATATATCCGTACATTATATATAGTGATACAAAACAGATATACACATATATCTACGAGTCCAAAATCATTTACCTCAGTTTATGCGATCCCATTCTCTTTATGTATACATGCCATGCGACAATTCTTTCTTCACATCCTGAAATCTTCTTTTCCTGCGCGCAGTCAACAACCGCACGCTAAGCAACATTGTCGCTTAGTGGTGGATACAACTACTCAAAATTTCATTCGAGTAAATTTTTATTTTCAATTTTTATTCTATTAAGCCAGTCTTGTTATTTGACTAACTTTGTACCTGTAATTTTCATTATTATTTACTGATCCTTATCTACCTCTTTGTTTAGATTGTCCTTTTTTTTTTACTTATTTAGAATTCTATATGGGTACACCATAATTTATACATTAAATTTTTACTAGTCAACATTCATTCGTTGTAACGTTCTATTTCTATTCTGTTACTAACCTTCTTTTCTCCATCGCTATTTAGTATTTTGTCGTACTTCATTTTCCTATATTTTCTCATATAATTTCAACTAAGTTCTTGCTTATGTTTGAATTAGAATTTAAAATTTTCTGTCTAGCTAGATCAATATTTCGTTAATTATTTTCTCAAACTACTAGTTTATCATTCGTTTCTTCTTGAATATTTCTCGCCATGAACTTATTATTTTCTTTTAATTTGTCCCTTAATTTCATTCTTTGATCCATTCCACAATATCATATTTTATTTATTTATTTTTGTCATCCCTTTGACCATATTATGATTTCATTCATTATTTATAAAAATCCATTCAAATTCTCTCTTTTGATATTAATTACAGTTTAATAATCAGGTTAACAATGCTATTTATTTTCGATTAAGTCATTTGACCTTCTTTACTTGTCTTTATCTTTATTATATATTTTTCTTATTTGATTACATTTCTTTCCTCATTAAATAGAAAATTACAAATCAAATTCTTGTAATCTCTTTCTATTACATAAATCTATGATTTATTCTTAATATATTCATAATTTACTTTAGATCTCTTTATCATTTATTCTGTCTAATTAATTTCTCAATTTTCTTTGAAATTGACCTTTCTTTAACTTGACTAATTTTGATCACAATGTTAACTGATTTAACTTCCTTTATCCTTTAATTTAATTTAAGTGCATAAATTGTAATTTAGATCTTAAATTTCTCTCATGATGACGTACATTTTGATTTTTAAAATTTTTACTATTAACGATTTTACCCTTCTTCACTTGTCTAATAAATTTAATTTCTCTAATTGCTATATTAATATTCCAATTTACTATTTTCTCTAATTAACTTATATTTTAACTCATTTGACTTTATTTGACTTTTATTGAATTTCCAATGTACAACTTACACTCTGATTCTTTGAATTTTTCAAAGATGGTAGATTTACAATTTAGCCCTCTAATTTTTGATTAATTACATTCTTGCCCTTTTCTGTCTTATTTAGCCAATTTAAGTTTCGTATTGCTCTTTTTGGTCCAACTAACCAATTTACTTTTATTTTATCACATAATTACAGTTTTACTCTTACTTATCACATCGATCTTATTATTCACATTATTTATTATTTATTTCTATTTATGATAATCCAAATTATCATCATTATTCTTTCATCTCGATGTCAAACAAGATTACCATTTTGCCCCTAGTAAAATCCGGTGGAATTGCAACGAGCTGGATAAACGGGATATAATCGGGGGATTCAGTTCTCGGAACCATCCAATCCCCTTTAACAATTTTTCTTATTACACATACACAATTTCTCTACTAACTATATATATATATATATTTTCATAAACACATATATATACATGCAGTTGTGGATTCAGCTCTCGGAGCCATCCAACCCACAACTCAATTAAATTACGTACACCGGATTCAGCTCTCGGAGCCATCCAATCCGATGTTACACATCAAGGCGCCGCATTACAATTTTCCCTAATTGGCATGCCAACCTTACCCAATTACCCCAATTCCTATTTAATTTTACTAAGGGCAACCATAATATTATCATTAAATACATTAAATAGTATCATCTACATTTATTAACATTATATATATATATATATATCCAGGATACCGGTCATTTCCCTTTATCTTTAATAACTTCATTTCATCGTTATTTCTTATTCGCTCCATTAATAATATCATTTACCATTGTAGGCACCGTAGTGCTATACTCTACTACTTTTCAACTCAATTTATGAACTATTCTCCTTATATTAATTCACAATATTATTAATTTATATCAATTTATTTCACCCTTTTGTTCACTTATGTGTATAGTTACACAATGTTGCATTACTATATATATATACATGGATCCATAGTGCAACTTATGTTAAGAAGTTTATTTAACTCAAAATTATACTTTTCTAAATTAATATAACATATTATATACGTAAAATACTATTTAATATCAATTACTCACTTATTATACCATTATATACAATTTGACTAACATAAAGTTTAACACTCACAAATCTCTTCATACTTTGTTTTATGCCATTTATGTTGCTAACATCAATGTATATTACTATATATCGATTATCACTTAATGTATTTTAATGTCTTTTTATTAACTTCATGAATATCATTATGTTATATATATAATTTCATACACATATATTATCCTTAACAAAATTCCATCATAACACATATATTTATCATTAAAATATTATATTTATACATAATTCCTAATAATTCACCATATCTCAATTTAGGATTTTCATGGGGATTATTAGGCACCAATTAGCTTTTCAACTAATTACTTAATTTCTTCTTCTATTCTCATCTATTTCATACTATATCATTAATTTCTATTATTAACTCAAATTATTTCTCATTAATTTCTAAATTCATATACTTACCTAATATAAAATTCACCATAAAATTTCAAAATTAAATGAAATTAAGGGTAGTTTATATCCACATACCCGTTAGTGTCGATCTCCAGATTTTTCTGTATTTTTGTCATCATTGGGCTCGCCGGAACTTCGCCGGTCCGGTCGTCGAAACTTCGCCGGAGACTCGCCGGAAAATATACTGAAGCTGTCCACTTGAAGATCCAGGCCCGGAGATCTCATGGTGGGTGGTCACGCGCTCAACGGCCACCGGAGTTGACCGGGATCTTGCCCGAAACGTTAATCTCTTCCTTGCTCCGATCTGCCGATTACCGGTGAGTGAAGGGCGACGGAAGGTGTCGAAATGATCACCTTGGCTCGGGTGACTCGTCGGTACCACCAACCTCTTTAACCGCCGTCGAAAACACCGGAAAATAAAAGAGAGAGAAGAAGAAGAAGAGCCATGGTGGTGGGAAGGAAACCGAAAGAAAACAGCGCCACCGGAGGGGAACGGCGCTTGCGGGGATGACCGGAGGTGGCATGGCAGCGGTGCGGCGGTCCGAGCGTCGCCGGCGTCGTGAGCAGCGGTGGCCAGCACCGCTTTCCCTCCTTCCCGCTTCCCTTTCCCGTTCCTTGCTCTCCTTTTTTTTTTTCTTTCTTTCTTTTTAGTTTAAACCACACACACCTAATACCTTTTTCATTCCTAACTTTTTATTATCCCGATTCTTTTCTCTTTGTTTTTTTTTTAACTTTTCTTTTTTTTTTAAATTTTAAACTAAACCCCACCTACCACCTTTTTATTATTTTATTATTCTTGTTTTTTTGTTGTGGGACGTTACAGCTAGTCTCCTTTTTGCAGGTCTTTAAAGCATCTTTTTTTACGACTAGCGATCTTTCTTTTTATGGTAAAATTTTATGTTTTATCAATAATAATAATTTTAGTAGTGGCAACGGCAGTGTGGCATGTGATGACGATGAAGGCAGCTATGGCAGTTGCGGTTTGATGGTGGTGTGGTTGTGAGGGTAGCTGCAGCTGCAGCTGCGTGGCATATGGTGACGTTAATGGCAACAGGATAGTAAAGATGAAGTAATTAATTTATAGATAAATTACTAGTAAAATTTTAAAAATTACATTTTAAAAATTTTTATTTTCTGTTTTAGATGTAAAAATTACTTTTTCAAATTTTTGTAAAAGCAAAAATAGAAAGGATTTTGCTGAATGTATCCTAAATAGTTAAGAATTTTGTAAATTTTATTTTTTCAAATTGAGAAGAGTTTAAATCCTACCCTTGTAAAATCATAGAGATCAATTTGTTTGGTTAAGATATCAAATTTCGAGACTTCTTGCGGCATAATGTTCCCATCACTTGCAGCAGAAAGTGCATGAGCAATACCACTGCTGCATCCAACATAATGCATTATTTTCTAGCTAATTGAAAGTTAATGGATCTGATACTGCTAATTTCTAGCTGCATTATTGAGTCAATTAGTTAGCTTATTTAACTAATTAAATAGTTAGTTATACTCGTCTCTTTACTAATTAACAGTATGTCAGCGTCTGTTTACTAATAATGAGAATTCAGTTATCAATAATGGGTTATGTCAGTGACCCATTCCATTTGAATCTATATAAATTGACCCATCAATTCATTTTAATCAACCATATGAGCGTACTCAACCATGGATATAAAAATTTGCTCATCATATGGGCATACTCAACCATGGATATGCCATCACAAAAATGGGTAACCTACTTTTTTTTATTATTTTTTTTCTATAGCAATAAAAATCTGAGAATACAGTTCAACATTTGCTAAATGGAAGAAAATCGTAAAAAAGGAAAAAAAAAAGGAAATTGCACAAAGAGAAACTATTGAACAAACATAATCAAACACATCAAACTGTTAGTAATCTTGGATTAGAAGCGTAGGATTATGCCTCCCTAGACAGTTGAAACCTGATAGCACATGGAACAAATAGAACCAATCAATAACTTTTCTTTCTGTGAATTAATTTACGCCATAATTACCATCTGTGCTGTATTTTGAAATCAATGGGTATCCTGTGTATAAATATTGCTTCAATTTCTGTATCTTCTTTAACATGGACAACCCCCTCCTTGCTGCTCATTCTGTGATGAATTCACAGTAGGCTTCAGGTTCACATCAACCATGTCTTCTTGTTTTGTTGAAGAAAGTGTTTCCATCCCCGGCAAGGCAGAAGCAATTTTCCGGAATAATGGCTGCCATTTATATTTGCAAATGAAAAATCAGAAGCCATAAGAAGACAACAATGAGAACATGGATAAAATCAAAATGCCATAGATGCACGATCACGGCACATGCAAATAGCAAATAACATAAGATGATCCTTTTTTATATAACAGCATATGGGTTCAAGAAACAAAAGACAAATCTGAGCATACTGTTCAAGACTAGCTCAAAGCACATCATGATCCTGGAACATAATCCTAAAGCTTCAAGCAGCATCATCATCATCATATCATTAACTTGGAAATTAAAATCACCTTAATATTGAATCCTGCTTTTGCACTGGTTTCTATAAACATCACACCAAACTCTTTTGCCTTGTTATCTCCTTCCTCTATTGAAACTTGCCTGTTAAATCAACATAGCAACACAATCAAATGAAATGAATTTTTTAGTTCAATTTAAAGAACACTCACAGGGGGATCCAAACAAGAAAAACCGTAGTATTGCAAATCAAATTAGTGCCAACATGATGTTTTTAGGATACCGAGTAAGTTGTGAAACATATCAATTTTATATTATACAAAATAGAAGTAAATTCAGGAACCAAATTGAAGTAAAATTGTTATCACAGTTTCTTAGATTCCTTGTATATGCAAAATGGTACACTCTAGAAAGCACTTTTCACTATCTTATTTTCATCGATTAGTGTCTCACCTTTTATCAACAAGATCAGTTTTGTTCCCAACAAGAACAATAATGACATCACTGCCTCTTTCTGTTCGTACCTCCTCAATCCACTTGGAAGTGTTCAAAAATGATTGCCTGTCTGCATAAAACATTCCAGTGAGAAATTTAACAAGATGAGAGCAGGGAAAA
The DNA here is from genome assembly GCA_037975025.1 of Excoecaria agallocha. Classification (NCBI taxonomy): domain Eukaryota; kingdom Viridiplantae; phylum Streptophyta; class Magnoliopsida; order Malpighiales; family Euphorbiaceae; genus Excoecaria; species Excoecaria agallocha. The sequence continues at coordinate 116,176,127 of CM075807.1, read as the reverse complement.
CAGCAAAATTCATCCTTCTAACCAATAAGACCAGAAACACCGTAAGGGTCCCACAAATAACAAATATATAAAGAAACATGTACATATCAATGGCTTTTGCAGATCGATAGATGTTGTATGTTTGAGAAAGATAAGTGAGGATATTTATATGTCAATGACTTTTGCATATAGATAGGTATAGTGTGTATGAGAAAGAGAAGGGAGGATATGTATATATCAACGGCTTTGCTAATATATATATATATATATATTGCTCTGTTTTAGTTTTTATTAACATGATATATTTATAACTTCATTATATCACAACAACGTGAATATGGGAAACCTTGTTTTCTTTTCTTTGAATTATTTCCTTTCAGTGCCAAGACAATCACAGGCTTCTGATACATCTTAAATCACGGATACAAAAGCACTTTGTCATCCTTTACGTTACAAATTCAAAGTGATAATAAGAATTACCAAGGAAACATGTATCTGAGAAAGCAAAGAAAACTCACTAGCCACATCATATACAATCACAGCAACAGAAGAATCCCTAATATAGCTTGGTATAAGACTTCTAAATCTCTCCTGTCCAGCTGTATCCCTGAGAAAATAGAACAAAAATTTAAGAAATGAAAATCACGTGAACAAAATGGTGGAACGTAAGTATCAAGAGAACCATGAAAAGAAAATATGTCAAAATGTTCAACCGTCAACTACATTATAACAATGAGCTTTGGCAGATTTCATCACCAAAAAGCATGAAAAAAAATACAGCTTGTTCTTGACACCTGGTAATAGCCGTCCCAGAAGGTGGCTGCTTCTTGTGAAGGGTTATGTTACAAAGAAAAACCTAAGAGGAGACAGCATGCCTCTTCAATCAATTCAGAAGTTATATTGCGATAACAGGCCGTCAAAGCTTAGGTTCATATTCTGATTACAGGTTTTTCAAGGCAAAAGAGAAGCAACGGTGTTTTTTTTTTTCTTTTAAAAAAGTAGATTATTGTTTGAAGGGATAAAAAACCTCAAAATAAAAACTGAAAAGAATAAAAAATTTAATTACATTTGATTGGATACTGACACCCTAACAAAATCTCACAACTATTGCAACACACATAAAGCTATTAGAGTAGGCTTATAACCATGAAGGCAATCGAAATGGCTGAATTATTGGTAGGCCTGACAAAAAAAAAAGTAGATGCAAAACCACTGCCAATTCTTATAAATGTTGCAATCGAATAGCCATAAATCCAAACTAATTGCTGAGATAAGGTACACTCTCAATTCCAGAAAGATCATATGAACATAAGAAGAAAATTCATACCAAAGCTGCAAACGAACAGTCCGATCTTCAAGGTACATTGTTTTGGAAAGAAAATCAATCCCAATGGTGGCCTGAAATTGTTCAGATAAAATTAAATTAAGATGTATAAAAAAAAAAATCAACAAGCATGCTTGTAAAATAGATCTCAACTGGCAGACTCGAACTCTGCCATCCCAAATTATTATTATTTTATATTATAAGATCCGATTAACCGGCTAACTGGTTTCATTAGAATCCAACAGAATCATCCCAATATAAGTATATAACAGTAAAAACAACCTCTTGATCCCAAAAAATAAAGATCCACCCAAAAATTAGAACATGCAAAACTTTCTCCAATCAAAATTTCGATCAGAACCCAATTCTCCAAGGATAAAAAAGGAGGAGACTTTGAAAGAATAAAAATAATACTCGAAAGAGAAAACCAATAAGAAAAGAATGGAACGAGAGAAAATTGAGAAAGAAATAAAGAAGAAATGACCTGATAAGTAGTGTCGAATTTATCGTACATGAAGCGAGTAATGATGCTGGTTTTGCCTACGGATTGATCCCCCCAAGAATACGAGCTTGTATTTGGCGAGGGGAGATACTGTCGCCATTGTTCTGAATAGTTTTTATTAATTTAAAAGGAAAAAGTAAAGATTATAGATCTGAATCTGAAGGAGAAAAGAAATTCTCTCTCAAGAAATGAAAGAATAGAACCCAGAGAAGAAGAAGAAGAAGACGGGAGAACTTTGAGTTCAATTGGTTTATATACGGCCGAGGAGAAACCGCCAACTACGACAATGGGGCTCAGTCAAAAGTCAATAATTTTTTTCTGATCGAATAACTAGAGGTAGCTTTTGGTAACGGGATATAAATAAAATAAAATAAAATAATTTCAATTTTTTTTATTTTTTCAAAGCATTTATTAAAAATTAAATTTTATAAAAAAAATTAATTATTTATATTTTAAAAAATTAAGATATACATATTTTAATATAAAATAATAATATGTATTTATGTATTTTGATATATAAAAATCATTTAAAATTTTTTAAAAATATATTTTTAATTTATTTCAAAAAAATTTAACAAACAATTAAAAATTATTTTTATAATAATTTTTAATTTTATCTTGATTATTCTATATTTTGATCCGAAAAATATTTCAATTTTATTTTAAAACTGTTTATTTGAATCGATTTAACAAATACTAGCTAAATAAATTTCGGATTCTGATAGCGTGTGGTATCCACATGCCCATATATTTAAATCATCTAATCATATATTATTTGTAGCATAATTTATATGTGTGCATATAAAATTATTATATATTTTGAATTATTAATTAATTTAATAAGAACATTAAAAATTATATACTAAAACTAATAAATTTTAGATTGAGTTATTAAATTGGTTTTTTTTTTTTGAAAGCAAAATCCAAAAATTTTCATGGTTAGGATGTATACAAACATTTGAGCAATGATTAAATGAGAAAGTGAAAGTAAGGAAACAAAAAAAATTTCATTTAATGTGAAAATTAAAAATTATCTACCAAAAAAATGCAAACTTAAAATAATTAATGGTGAGAAGGTACAATCCAAGGGCATAATTTATTGATAAAAAGAAATAAAAAGTGAAAAGTATGGGCATCAATCTTTCTAATTTCTATTGTATTGTATAACTTTTAGTTGCATTATACATATACACATTTTCTTTTGGTACCAGGGGATGAAGAGTGTTGATTACCTTTTATTTCTGAATTTTTATTCTTTTTTCTACAATTTTTTATTATTTTATTTTAGAAAAAGTACAGTGAGTGAGCTTCCAACCTAATTACTCAATACATAACGACACGTTTTTAACTTTTTATCGTGGAAATATTCTCTTAGGAACTTTATCTTTTGTAAAAACTTTTATTAAACATTTATTTTAATTCATTTACCGACATGTCATTAAAATAACCAAAAAAAGTAATATTGTTAAAATTGGACCAAATAAAAATATATTATATTTATTAGTTTGAATTTACTTTTCAAATAGGGTGTTGTGATCTAATGACAAAAATGCGTGCATTGTGTTTTATGAGGTCATATGTTCAAATCTTGTTATTAGCATTATTTTTTATTTTTAATATTAAATATATATTGAACATTTGAATCATCAAAATTGATTTAATAGTAACATTCTATTTTATTATTTAATTTACAATTAATTTTTTACAATAATTTTTTAATTTAATTAATTAAGATTTCATAATTAATTTTTTAAATAAATAAAGAAATTCAATTTATTTATATTTAAAATTACTTTTTATAATATTAACAAAAATTTTAATAACTTATTGGTTATTTTTTTATCACAACATTATACCTATACTTTTATGACCATAAAAGTAATTAATACTAAAATTACTATAGTTAAGCTTGATTAAGCTTGCAAGTTTCAACTGAGGCAGAAAATCTTGGTGAAAAAGAGATGATATTTATAGACTGATAGTACGGAGATGAGTAATGTTTGTTTTTTCACCTATGCACTACTGAAATAAATTTTAATTAATGATCATTACTCACAATATAATAATAATAATAATAATAATAATAATAATAATAATAATAATAATAATAATAATAATAATAAATAAATAAATAAATAAATAAATAAATAATCAGCATATGAAACTCAATTTACTACTACACAGCTAATGATCTTAGCTCGTACTTAATTACCTTAGAGTTTTCTAGCTGCTACAACTTAATTAGAACCATTATTCTGGCCTCTAATTTTGCTAAAATTGATCCCCTAATTGTTGGTTAATTTGTAATTATTATTTAAAAATATGTTTATAAAAATATAATACAGTATATATTTTCGCAAACATTTTCCAACGTTCCATTATGGGCGAAAATTAAGAATTAAGTTGTCATATCCATCCAAGGCCAACTATATAGGAGCAATAAGTATAATAAGATGTGAATAATTTTTATATTAAAAAAATAATTTGGCGTTTAATTTTTAATTTTTAATTTTTTACAATTTCATGTCATTTACTCATTTAATCACTAAAATATATTTCTTCATCAAATGATTATCTACCGTAAATTTGTATTAATCATATTGTGTAAAATATAAAGATTTGTCTTTGATGTCTCCCTCAACCTTACAATCAAAGACAACTTTATTTAGTCAAACAAGCTTAAACCCCCAATGCTGAATTAATATACTGCAAACTTAAGAGATGAAGCAACTGCCAATTGACGAGCAACTTTTTAAATATATACTCAACAATACACGTACAGTATGGGCAAGTCTTGTTTATTTATTTAAAAATTAATTATAAATCTTAATTAATTAAAGTACAAAGATTATTGTACATATAATAATTAAAAGAATTTGACACGAAAGAATTTAGAGCCATCTTCGCCCAGTATAATATATATAGTTTTGCTTCCCTGTAGTGTTACTGAATGCTTAGCCTTGTAGTTGGGCCATCATTCTTCCATGATAGGTGAGGCAGAATTGGGTTTTGATAACGCTAAAGCCATTATATTAGGATGTGTTTGGTAACAATTTTTATTTTTTAAAATTTATAATTTTTTTTTAGTTTTTGTTATTTATTTTTTAAAAATTATTTAAAAACTGTTTTTCTATTTATTTTTAAAAAATATTCTAATATCAATTAATACATATTATACATATATATAATCTAATTATTAATATTAAATAATAAATATTTAATAAAATTTAAAATTTATTACATTAAAAAAATCATCATATGGTGATAGTGGTGCTAACAACGGTAGAGGCAGCGGTGGTGACAACAGTAGCATTATAGTGGTGGCAGCGGCGATAGTAACAGCAACGATAGTTTGGTGGTGGCGATGACAACAGTAGTGGAGATGGCAGTGCGGTGGCCGTGATAGCGATGATGGCGACGGTGATAGCAGTGGTGGCGATTGCGATAGCGATGGTGGTGGTGACGATGGTGTGATAGTGGTGGTGGTGCCAGTAACAGTATGGTGACGGTGGTGGTGACAGTAGTGGTGGGGATGACAGTTAAGTGTGGTAGTAGTGGTGGCAGTAGTAGTGTGATGGCGGTGGTGATAACAAAGATGGCAGCGGTAGTGGTGGCAGCGACAGTAGTGGTGGCGATAGTGGTGTGATGGTGGCAGCGACGGCGGCGGCGTGGTGTGGCAGTGACGGCAATAGTAGTGTTAATGATATGGTAGTGGTGGTAGCGGTGGTGATAATAAGAATGAAGTAATTAAATTATCGATAAGGTAAAAATAAAATCATAAAAATTACATTTTAAAGATTTTTAATTTTATTTTTATTGTCAAAATTATTTTTTAAATTTTTACAGAAATAAAAATACAAAAAAAATTTGCAAAATATATTTTTATTTTATTTTTAAAAAAAATTAAAAATAAAAAACAAAATCGTTGCCAAATGCATCCTTAGTATTATTGGATGCTCAACTATTCATCACTGCTCTGCACACGAGTAGAAAGTGGTCTGCCGATACCTTGGCCATATACAAAAAAAGAAAATTTTTGCAATACACTTTGATGTAAAATGAATTAATAGTAGGAATTGTTCGCATGTGCATGCATAAATAGTGCACTACCCACGATTTTCAGGTTGCAGAGTATATGCATAAATAGTGCACTACCCACGATTTTCAGGTTGCAGAGTATATGTGAAGTTTTCTTTTGAAAAAATTTATAATTTACGCATGTTATTGTTACGGTTCATGCGCATCAATTTGCGATCCGACTTTGTGGATCAAAATGAATTAATTTACGGATTGAGTCTAATTTGATTCAAAATTTTGAAATTATACGGATCGAATTATATTTGAATTATTTACGGGTTGAATCGAATTTGGATACGAATAGGGTGAAAAATTTGACAAAGTCATGATTGTGCAAAACAAACAAATTCTTTTACAAATAATTATGTATGAAACTGCCATGAAAAGCAAGGTTTGCACATGCAAAAGTCTAGGAAACATGATCCGATATTGGAGTCGAATGATGCTTGATCCATGCTTCTTAAATTGTTGATATATAGCACAATATGCAAAAAATTGTTGGTTATTAAATATTTATTTGCTTTAAATGTTATAATTTTATTTCTAGTAATATATCTGATTTAATATACCCTAAATATATATTTACTTAGTTAAATATAGAAAATTGAAATGCGTAACTAAAATTTTTTGCTTACTCCAAAAATAAACCTTTTTTTTAATATTTTTTTGCCATTTAGTCGGAATTTGAGTTTATCAAATGATATTCTTTTTTATTTAATTGCTAGCATAAACGGTTGTCTGGTGATTGTTACAAAAAAATTGAACTTTACAAACATTTATGGCATCTTTGATTCGTTATATTGTATTAGCTTGTATAGTATTGACATGTACTATTTAATTTTTATTATATATAATGCTTGATTTAAAATTATATTAGCTTATAATAGTTTAATTGTATTTGGTGTATAATAGTATTATAAAATTGTAATAGCCTGTAATATTGAAAAATATGAAAAATTAAATTATTTTTAATGTTATTAATTTTAACCAAAAAAAAAATGATAGTATATATATATATCTCATTTTATTGTAGCAAGGAGGAGATTCAAGCGATGAATAAGAGAGGAGTATGGCTGAACTTTGACGGATGGTCCCCAATGAACTGAAGGAGTCAAACCCTGCAAAAAAAGGATGCTAGCCCAATCATCTTGGATGTTAGTGCCCCGATACTTAATTTAGCAAAGGATTGAAGAGAAAAAAATGCTATCTAAAAAAATGCTATTTAGATATAGAGAGAAGAAGAGAAAAAATGCTATTTAGAAGCATGGATGGCCTTTTAATAACATTTGTGAATAACCCACCTATTCTGAGTAGAGCATGACCTATTGCATAGGTAATGGTGACTTGCTGGATGACATGTACTAGTGAGCTATGTCAAGTCAGAGAAATGTCTCATCCAACTAGATGGCCTCGTTCTTAATGTTTGAGACAGTTGGTCATCGTGAGGCTTGAGTTGCGACGTGACAGGAAAGAGGTTGGAGGCACGAACTTTGTAGCATGTCAATGTATCAATGTGACCTTTAGCCATGCTAGTCCGATTGGGTATCGCACCATCGCCTTCTAATTGTACACTCTCCATATGCCAAACCTTTTCATAAACAGACCTTGAGCTCAGGCCTTGGACTCATTTGGGCCTTTGTGATTTGTTTATTTCTTAGGAATTTATCATTTATCTCCCTCCAAACGATTTGATCTAAAGATCTATGGTTGTGCCTTAGTGTAATGCCCCTCAGTGTACCCTAGAAGAATTAGCACTAATTAATTATTAGTGTCCATGTTTAGTTGTGTGTATGTATGTATTGAAGGACTTAATTGAAAGGCAAAATAGTAAGTTTTGGGGCATTATTAGAAATAAAGGAAAGTTGAGACAACTTTGACTTAAACTTGACATTTGGACCAATTGGAAATTAAAGTGAGGTAGATATTTGTGATGAAGGAGGGCCGGCCAACTCATGGTCTTTACTCTCCATCTTCATCTTCTCTATCTCCTAAACCCTAAACTCTCTCTCATCCTCTCTCTCTTTAGATTTCTTGGAATTTTTGAGAAAGAAGTAAAGGTTTACTTGGTTTTTGGGGGTTAAGGTAACTTGCTTCTCCTTTAATGTAAGTGATTCTTTGTATAGCTTGTTAGATTTTCATAGAAGTGTTTTATGTGTTTTAGAAGGAGAAACAAGTAAAAGAAAGGGGAAGGAGACTCTTCAAGGTTGAAGAGAAAGGAAGAGTTATAACAAGGTATGGGAACTTAGAATTTTGTATGTGTATTTATATGTATCTTGATTTGTCATGAGAGAGATTTTGAGTGCCTCTCTCATGTGTGTTATGGATGATTTAAAGCTTAGAAAGGGTTTAAAGTTGGAAGTATGTGAGTTTTGGTTGGAAGCATGAAAATCTGTTTTTAAAGATCATTTGACTAGTCTGTACACTTTTGCTCATATCTTGAGATATAGTTGCTCAAATGATGAAATTCCAGTTGCTATAGAAATTAGACTTGCATGTCTTGATTTTGTTAGAAGACACTGAAATTTGATTTTCACTGCATGATAGTGAAAATCGGTATTGAAATCTGATTGTGGTTGTGATTTCTGCCTTTGTGGACAGTCTGTGGTTTTTATTGAATAACTGGAGTTTTACAGGTCCTATTGAGGAGATTTTTAGTGTTTTGAAAACTAGAATTGTAAACCTAAAACTTTGTAGAAGATAGTGTTTTCTGAAAAGTCCATTTGGTATGTCGAAATTAAGATGCAATCTGAGTTTTTACATTAATTTACAGGATTTTTGAACAATAATCACTATAAGGCGGTTGCCCCGTCGTTTTATGTCGCGAGCGCGACATCAAACGGAAGCCTTGTGTCGCGAGCGCGACTTATGCCGCGAGCGCGACATCAAGAAATGCTTATTTAGGCCATTGTTCTCTGTCGCGAGCGCGATTGTCGCCGCGGCCGCGACATTCGTCGCGAGCGCGACTAGTGTCGCGAGCGCGACAATATGCCTTTATGTTTGTATATTTTTTTTCGACTTCAATTGGGATTTAAAATTTGCCTAAACCCTTCTAAGCTTACAAATCATCCTGAATTACAAGTTACAGTAAGGCATCTCTTTAATTACCAGATTCGCTAATAACAAAAAGGTATGTTTTATTACCTTAAATGAGTTTATGCAAGCGTTATTCCCTTGTAATACAAATAAATGATTATTTTGACAATAAAGAATAGTAATAAATGATAGTAAAGTTTTCTTGCATTTTTTAATGCTATAATGGTATCTGTTGATGCAATGTCACATAATAGGAAAAGTAATCGAATTAGGCCTGCACTTAAAGACTTGGTAGTGGATAGATAGGCATGCCTATAGGGTTATCGCAGCTGCTTCTGTTTGACTCTTATGAGTCTTCTGTTTGTCTCTACATGAGACTTCTGTTCGGATACCTACGTGTATCCTTCTGTTTAGATACCTACGGGTATCCTTCTGTTTTGATACCTTCGGGTATCCATTGCACCCGTTATCCACACCCACAGGAAATTGTAAGCAGGCCTTTTGTGCAAATACATTATAAAGTATGTTATTGTTCTGATTATATGATACTGTTATATCTTGATTAATCTTGTAAGGCTTTCTATTTCTATCATTATGGAATGATTGGAAATAGCTACTGTAAGTAGTTATCTGCATGTTATTAGTTGTTCCCCACTAAGCTTTATAGCTTAGCACGGGTGTTTATCCGTATAGGGTTGCAAGGTAGATCGTGTGTTCAGGGACAAAGCCAACCACCTCACAAGTCAACACAAGATTAGAAGTAGCATAAATGTTTGAGATTGATTTTTGTATCTCTTTTGGTTACATCTAAGGCATTTGTATATGTATAAAGGCATGTAATTATAAAGTTATGTTAAGAATACTCTACAGCAAGTGAAAGTATAAGTACATGATCATGCATGATGGGCATAGAATGTATGTATGTATGTTTATATATGCATCATTTACAGATAAGTCATAGCATTGATAGAATTAATGAATGTAATTAGTAACAGTAATTAGGATTATCTAGTATAGTCATTACACTTAGTGTTTTTGTTGGTAGAGTTCCATAAAAAGTTGATAAGTCATCCGTCGAGAGATGGGAATTCAATATCGATCGGAATGTATGTCAACCGAGAAGTTATTTTAATCGCTAGTATGAATGAGTCGAAATAGATAGGCCAACTAGATTATTGGTTATGGAAGATCTCGAGATAGATGTGTTGATGAATATAATCATCAATCTTAAACGACTGGAATAGATAAATCGAACGAGATATGACATTGATCATCATTTTTAGATGACTGGGATAAAGGCATCGATTGGGATATGATATCAATCGAAATTAAAATGGATCATCATCCTTGCGAGGCTAAAATAGATACATCGATTGAGATGAATCGTCGATCAAAATTAAAATGGATCATCAGCCTTGAATCCGTACTTTTATGTAGTCTCGAAAACTTTTCATGATATGCTTATTAGTGATCGTGAATCCGCACTCCTATATAATCTCAAAAACTTTCACGGTATGCTTATGTAGTCTCGAAGACTTTTCATGGTATGCTTATTAACGACTGTGAATCCGTACTCTTATGTAGTCTCAAAGACTTTCATGGTAGACTTATTAGTGATTGTAAATCCGTGTTCCTATGTAGTCTCAAAGATTTTCATGGTATGCTTATTAGCGACTGTGAATCCGTACTCCCATGTAGTCTCAAAAATTTTCATGAGCTTTTGTTTACTAGTTTTCTCCTTGCAGCCTCTAGTTCGCGCTCCTCCTTGGGCTGTAGAAAATGGACATTTTTCGTTTAACTATTAGCTCTTAACGAAAGTATCAAATGATAAATCTCATTTTATTATAGCAAGGAGGAGATTCAAATGATGAATCAGATAGGGGATGGATAAAACTTGATGGATTTTCCCTAGTGAACTGAAGGAGTCAAACCTTGCAAAAAAGGGATGCTAACCCGATGTCCTAGGCATTAGCGCTCCGATGCTTAAGTTAGCAAAAGGTTAAGGAGAAAAAATATTATTTAGATATGGAGAGAAGAAGTAAAAGTTTCGTTTTAAGTTCATGAATTTAACCTATCATCTATAGAGCATGGATGATCTTTTAATAGCATTTGTGAATAGCCCACCTATTTTGAGTAGAGCATGACCTATTACATAGATAATAGTGACTTGATGAGTGGTGTGTACTAGTAAGCTATGTCAAGTCAGGGAAAGGTTTCATCTAAATAGATGGCCTCTTTCTCGATGTTTCAGATGGTCATTGTGAGGCTTGAGCGACGATATGACAGAAAGTAGGTTGGAGGTATGGGCTCTACAGCACATAGATGTACCATCGTGATCTTTAGACATGCTAGTGTGATTGGGTATCGTGCCATCACCTTTTAATTGTATGCTCACCATGTGCCGGGCCTTTTCATAAACGGACCTTGAGTTCATGGCTGGAACTCATTTGGGCTTTTGCGGTTTGTTTATTTCTTAGGGTATTATCATTACTATTGGATTAATAAGGGTTTAGCATCATTAGATGAATATGGTGGTAGTGGCAATGGGAGTAGGAGCTAAAGATTGTGGTGATATTTTGGATTTATTAAATAATATACGGTGTTCATGGTATTATTTAAACTTAAGGTTTTATAGTATATTATTATATCCAATATAAATGAAATAATAGATTTATGAGATATTATATTATTTCTACATTAATTTTTGATTTTTTTCAAATACTCTATTATACATTAACATGCATTATATTATTTTATTGTATGTATTAACTGGTAAATCAAATGTAAACATAAGGTATTATTATATCCAATATACATGGGATAATGGATTTATGAGTATTACATTATTTTAAATTAATTTTAAATTTTTTTAAATGTTGTATTATGTATTAGCCTATATTGTATTATTTTATTTCGTGTATTGACAAGTAATAGTGTATTATTCATGAGGCTGATTAAATATGTTAAAATGTGAGGCTCTCATAAAACTCAATTATCTGTATCTTGATCTCATTCACTAAGAAACTAATTGAATCCTTTATAAATTTATATGAAATGTTCCAAATCTATGTTGGCAGCTGTAAATTAGGAATGAAGATCGTTCCTCTGTTTTGCTTCCATGGGATAATAAGAAAATATAGCATATACTTCTTCTTTTGGGTACTGATAAATCTCATTTTATCGTATCAAGGAGGAGATTCAAGCAATGAATAAGTTAGGGGGATGGCTAAACTTTGACGGATGCTCTCCAGTGAACTAAAGGAGTCAAACCCTATGAAAAAGGGATGCTAGCCCGATCTTTCCAGACGTTAGTGCTCTGATGTTTAGGTTAGCAAATGATTGAGGAGATTTTAAGGAAAATGCTTATATTTTACAGATGAAGAAGAAGTATGTTTTTTAGAATGGAACCGGCTATTTATAGAGCTTGGAGGAGCTTTGAGAAGTGATCCAAAATAGTTAGCCTACTCCGTGTCAGTTCTAGCCTATTCTTGTAGGTTACGACGATGGGATGGTGACATGTGTTAGGCTCCTTCCGCTTGTCAAAGGGAGGTCATGTCTAAACAAATGGGCTCGATCTCTATGTTTGACTAACCGGCTAAAGAGGTCTTTATGAGCCTCCATTATGGGTCCTTTCAAGGCTTTAAGGCCTTTGGTTTATTTTTTGGAGCATTATCACTTGTCTCCCTCCAAACGATTAGATTTAGAGATCAATGGTTCATGCCCCAATATTCTTATTGGTAGAGTGCCATAAAAAGTTGATGAGTCATCAATCAAGAGATGGAAATTCAATATCGATCGGGACATATGTCATCCAAAAAGTTATTTTAATCACTAATCTGAAAGAGTCGAAGTAGATAGGCCGACTGGATTATTGGTTATGGAAGATCTCAGGATAGATGTATTTATGAACATAATCATCAATCTTAGATGACTAGAATAGATACATTCATTGGGATATGATGTCGATCATCTTTTTTAGACGACTGGGATAGAGGTATCGATCGGGATATGACATCGATCGAAATTAAAATGGATCAACCTTGTAAGGTTGGAATGGATACGTCAATCGGGATAAATTATTGATCAAAATTAAAATGGATCATCAACCTTGCAGGGTTGGAATGGATACGTCGATCGGGAAGAATCGTCGATAGAAATTAAAATGGATTATGAGCCTTGCAGGGTTGGAATGGATATGTCGATCGAAATTAAAATGGATCATCAGCTTTATGAGGCTGGAATGGTTACATCAATCGAGATAAATTATTGATCAAAATTAAAATGGATCATCAGTGTTACGAGGCTGGAATGGATACGTCAATTAGGATGAATTATTGATCGAAATTAAAATGGATCATCAACCTTGTGAGTTTGAAATGGATATGTCGATTGGGATGAATTATCGATAAAAATTAAAATGGATCATCAGCCTTGCGAGGCAGGAATGAATACATGGATCAGGATTGAATCATCGATCGAAATTAAAATGGATCATCAGCCTTGCAAGGCTAGAATTTTCTTTAGGATTTTATTTTGCAAATGACAATCATATTTTATTTTTTCAAGGTATGCTTTTCTGGCTTGTTTGGCTGATGTCCCTTTTGGATGCTTTTGCCACTCAGGAATTATTTTGAGATTTTGCCTCATTTCTCAATTGGAAGCTCAGTACTTTATTTTTTTATGTTCAATTTGTATGAGTTATAGGCGTAATATAAAGTTACCTGAGAGGGTAAGGCACTATCTATTGTCGCTAGTTCTACTCATCCCTTTATTTGGTGTCTAGCAATGCTATTTTTGCTATGTTGCCTTTTTTTTAGGGTTGATTGACTTTGTGAGTGTCGAGAGTTGCAGTTTTTTTTAGCCGTCTTTGTTTGCTATAATTTCTGTGAATAAGCAAATTAATGATCAAGTGTGAAGCAAAGTTACCTAGCAGGGCTGCTGGTTGCCTTGATCGCTTGACTATACCTTCTGAGTCCATTACTCGATGATAAGTTATGCTTCCGAGAATCATTGATTCACCTTACATGAATCTAGTCTGATCGATTTGCCCTATCGCTTTGGGGGTCGATTGATATTGTGGCCTTTTACCTTTTCCAATTGGGTCGTGCCTCTCTTGTCTATTCGAGTTGATTCAGGGAATTTTATCTCATCATCAACCAGCCTGGCTTTTTGTTAGGTGACGCTTCATTTTCTGTGTTGGCGGTTTGACTTTATTTTGACTCCTTTCTTTCTTTTGATGCGTCGCTAGTGGAAGATGTTTGTAACATATGGCGAAAAAAGTAGCAATGGAGAGTAGGCGTAGGGGTTATGCATTTTTCATGTAACGCTTTTGATAAACTTCTAGTTCTTCCATTATTGCTTTTGATTTGCAATGCATACATCAATATGTATTGAATTGATCGGAAGAGTGTCGACACATACATCGATCTTTTAATCGAAATGATAACAAATTTCATCGACCTTTCGGTCAAGATAAATTTCATTGATCTTTCGATTGGAATATAATAACGAATCTCATCGATCTTTCGATCGGGATAGATTTCCATCGACCTTTCGATTGGGATAGCTTTCATAGACCTTTCGGTCAGGGTGAATTTCATCGATCTCCCTTTTTTGCAAAAGAGGTCCCTTTCAAAGTTTTCTTTACTCATAAGAACTGGTCAAGGCTCCACTATTTAAGAGCCTTAGCTTGATTGTTTATTGTCTTTGATCATCAAATGGAGTTCTTAAGGGGCATCTTTGCCTTTTTTCTCCTTTCCTGTTTGGTGTCTTTTCCATTTGTCTTTATCCACAGGGTGTTACGCACGACATTATTCTTTTTCAGAGTCTTCTTCTTCGATCCGACTTTTTTCACTTAATGCCTTCCAAACTGTCTAGTTTTACAGAAGGGGCACCATTAGGCATGAGGGAAGGTAGGACTTCCCCTATTGTTCTAAGGGGAAGATGCCTTCAGGGAAGCCTTTGTCTCTGTCTCCAGGTCCTACCCGATTTTTCTGGAGATAAAGAGGGGGCTAATTGTTTCATCCCTCCTAAAGTGTTTCTCAGTAAGCTAGTTTTGAGAGTCTCATGCGCCATTTGTACGGCAGGCCGAAAGGGGGCCATTTTGCTTTCTTTCAATCCTGATGTGCAATCTTCCGCTTGCATTCAGTCCTGGGATTTTATTTTTATCGTTCGACCTCTCGTGTAGTCTCTGAGACTTTCACAAAGTCGGGATATTTTGCCTTTCTCTTTGCGATACGATCTCTCATTTGATCTCAAAGATTTTCACGAAATCCAAACATTTCTTCTTTCTTTCTACAGTTGTGGATCCACCTTTTTTCAAGTAGCATAGGAGATGTATTTTTTTAGCTCAGCTGTTGGCTCTCAACAAGAGTACCAAATGATAAATCTCATTTTATCGCAGCAAGGAGGAGATTCAAGCAATAAATAAGAGAGGAGGATGGCTGAACTTTGACGGATGATCTCCAGTGAACTGAAGGAGTCAAATACTAAAAAAAGGGATGCTAGCTTGCTCGTTTCGGAGGTTAGCGTTTCGATACTTAAATTAGCAAAGGGTTGAGAAAATTTTAAAGAAAATGCTTATATTTTACAAATGAAGAAGAAGTGTGTTTCTTAGAATGAAAACTGTTATTTATAGAGCCGTTTTGAGTAGTGATCTAGAATATTTAAATTATTTTATATTAGATATGATTTATTCTTGCAGGTTATGACGATAGAATGATGGCGTTTGTTAGGCTGCTTTTACCTGCCAAGGAAAGGGGGAGGTCACATATAAGCAAACGGCTTGAATTTTTGTGTTTGACTAACTAGCCGAAAAGATATTCATGAGTTTTTTTTTTGGGGCATTATCAGGTACTAAAGTATGTAATCAACTAATATTCGGCTTAATAGTCAATCGTCAAATATCCTTCAAGTTTCATTTTGATTGGATTGATTTCACCCTTAAAAGTTAAATAAAATATTTTACCTGTTTTTGTCGCATTACCGTATTTATGTCATTATTTTTTTCCCAGTCAATCTTTAAAATCCACCACAAGTCCAATTGTTGAGTATTCCCTTATCTAAAATGGATGTACTCTTGAATTAAAGCCTATTCAACTTAATTTTTAACTTTTTAAAGGTGAAATTGACATTATCAAATTATGAGAGACTTATTTAACGATTGACAAAAATTCGAAGGGCTTATTTGGCCTTCACCTATTAATATTTTATGGAAAGAAGGAAGAAGGAGAAGAAGTTTAACTCTCAGCCCTTCAACGCATCTCAATTTTCAAAATGTGCAAGCATAAGCAGTGTTCAATCTGCTTACAGGAGTGAATAACCAAACAATATAAAATTCTCTACCAACACACAAATCTTAATTAATCTTAGGGTAATCCATCAGCTCATTATGCCAAATATAAGACATACATTAATGATGATATTATTTGCAAGCAACATTTTCCAAAGATGAACCCATTCGAATTGACATTTAATAATTATGCATGTCATATGTATCAAATGTCGCCTACGAACTTACTGTTAGAAAGCAAATAACCTTTACATTAAATTTCTGTAATCACAACCACAAACTTATCATTGGTCCTGTAACTATATACGTAGTTGAAAATTGACAGATCAGACCCAACATTCTCATTAAACCAAAAAAAAACCATACAAGTGATCTCTATCAAATTTTAGAATAATCAACTCCTAGTTAAAAAAGACAGAATATACTAACCTCAGCAGCACACCTAACAGTACTCTCATTCTAGCCACAGACTAGTTTCTAACATTTATTAGACTGAGTCCCCACTCTATTATTCCATGACCATCTAATAATGGATTGTTTCAATCCTCATACTGGAGTAGAGCTAGAGCCTCACCATGAAGAAGTCTCTTCCGGTAATCCGACCACAGAGCTACGAGAGTGATTCTGATGACAACGGCCAAGTTTATGACCAAAGCATCATAGTTCCTACAAAAATGATAGCCATAGCTGATAGCTTTGAAAGGAGGGAACACTCATGGTATAGCTTAAATTAACCGTGGTTCAGCTAGCCTTCTCAATATTCAACTCAGCTATACCTAACCACTCTAGCTTATACAAAGACAGCTATAGCATTTATTTGTTTCCAAAGAATGGCTACGCTAAAGTTAGAATTTAGCATTTTGTTTATTCGAGTCTTTTCTAAAGCGCAAGTCATCTACCTCACTCACCTTTCTTTTTTTTTTTTTTCTTTTTTTTTTTTCTTTTGATGGCATAATGCAGGTTTGTTACCTCCCAAATTCCAACAGATCTGACAATCCAAGTTCACGATATTGCTTTTACAGTTCACAAGGTAACTTGCTTACAATACAGACACATTTACAATTTCTTTCACTAAAACTTACAATTACACAGTATATTAAACCTAAAAATAAAAAAAGAAAAAAAAATTATTCCCATTTCTATAGATATTTTCTAATCAATCTCCTTATTTTCCCTTTTTGTGAAATCAAACACAAAGCAAAGAAAGAAAGCAGAGGAAAACAAAGATATCAGATCTAAATATCAGGAACTAGGGTAACATAATTAGTAATAAGCTATAATAATCGATTGCATTCAACAATTATCAGGACACCAGTAAATTTATGTTCACTTGGATTCTGAACAGTAGCAAGCCATGAGAACTAAAATATCTATTCGATAAGCTCACTGGGAGCTCATAGAATTCAATAAGCTTTTCTTATTTTTCTTTTCTCTCTATTCATGTGACAGTATCCCTTGGTATCAAAATGTGGCTACATCGGCCGCCTAGAACTTCAGCCTTCCATTTCCAATCTCGGGTATGAACTCAAGCTTGAGAACTTTCCAGGTGGATCAGAAACATTTGAAATCATTCTCAAGTTTTGTTATGGTCAACCATTAGACCTAAAACCTCACAATATAGCTGCACTAAGATGTGCATCAGAATTCCTGGAGATGAGTGAAGAACTTGAAGATGGGAACCTCATCACAAAGACTGAAGCTTTCCTCACATTTGTCGTCCTTTCCTCATGGAAAGATACCATCACTGTTCTTCAATCCTGCGAAACTTTGTGTCCATGGGCAGAAAATCTGCAAATTGTCAGAAGGTGCTGTGACTCAATTGCATGGAAGGTTTCTAGAGACAATTCAACAACAGGAGACAGAATATATGAAGAAGGATGGTGGTTTGAGGATGTAGCTCTACTTCGAATTGATCATTTTATGAGGATTATAACAGCTATAAGGGCAAAAGGAACAAAACCTGAGACCATAGGTAAGTGCATAATGTGCTATGCATCAAGATGGTTGCCTGGCATGGACATGGAATTAGAAGGACTAAGAGGCTATGGTTATGGAAAGAATGATTTGCAGTTCAGTATCTTGAGTGGAAGGAATGAAGATGATGGTGTCATACACGTTAAAGAGCAAAAGACCATCATTGAAAACCTAGTTAGCCTACTGCCCCCTCAACAAGAAGTTGTTCCATGTAAATTCTTGTTGACGATGTTGAAGCTGGCCATAGTCTATTCTGCATCTCCGGCTTTAATTTCAGAGCTGGAGAAGAGAGTTGGGTTGACATTGGAGAAAGCTAGTGTGAATGATCTTTTGATCCCGAACTATAAAACTGAAGATCAAGGGAAAATAACAAAGTGAGATTTCTAACTACACTTTCTCCATATGATTGTTTGACTTCCTAAAAATAAAACATCAGTAAGGATATTTGTATTCATATCTCTTCCTAGCTTATTGTCATTAACTGATACAACAGACAATCTGAACAACGGACAATGCATAACATAGAAGTCGTACAAAGAATTGTGGAATACTATTTGATGCATGAACAAGAACAGCAGCAACTGCTACCACTACCAGGAAAGTCAGATGTCAGAAAGCTCATGGACAGCTACCTAGCTGAGATTGCGAGGGATCCAAATCTTTCCGTAACAAAATTTCAGGTTTTAGCAGAAGCACTACCAGAAAATGCCCGAACATGCGATGATGGTCTTTACAGAGCCATTGATACCTATCTCAAGGTTTGCCATTAGTCTCTCTTTTTCTCTTCTAATTTTGGCAGAAGAGTTTTCAGAGCCTAAAAATCTAATATCCTTTCCAGACTCATCCTTCACTATCTGAGCATGATAGGAAAAGGCTATGCAAAATTATGAACGGTGAGAAATTATCACTTGATGCGTGCATGCATGCTGCACAAAATGAAAGGCTGCCTTTAAGAACTGTGATTCAGGTAAAATTTAGTATGAATTATTGATCCTATATTTAATTATTAGCCTGTCAAACAATATGCTTGCCAGAATATCTGCATTGTCAAAACAACGATAGAGTCTCAACCAACTGTACACTAAACAATACAAGGGATATATGACACCACGCAGGTATTGAGAAGCATATGACAAGATCATAGAACAGAATTTATACTTCATGGCAGTGGACTAAAAACTAGATAGGTAGAACTGTTAAAAATAAGGGAGTGAAGCTTAAGTAAATCCTTATAAAAAAAGATAGGTCAGGATTTGAGCTGCCATACCATTAAAAACTCAAAACCTTCTGTCAAACAATATCCAGGCATTACAATTTTCTGTATACACCAACAAGGGTCTTTTGTATCATGGTATTAGATTATACTTAATTTTATTGTCTCCCCAAGCTATTGTGTTCACCCTTCCTCGTAACCTCTAACTATTTCAGGTATTGTCAAAGTTCTCTCCATCTTCACACACATGACCAAACTATATAATAACCTCCACTTGTTCATCCCTACTTCCTAAAACCAGCTACCTTCATGTGCAATCTCTCTGATAGATTTGGAGATAGGTCATGGATAAAACATTTGAAACCAAAAAAGAAAAAAATTAGTGGAATTCACAGCAGTCTTAGAGATGCCAACAGAATGCTAGGTGTACGAGCTTTCAAATATAACATACACAATGAAGTAAATAAAATTCATATCTAAAGAAAAGGAAATGGACATGCAGGTGCTGTTCTCAGAGCAAATAAAAATGAGGACGGCAATGAGAGGAAAAGAGCCAGTAGGAAGTGGCAATAACTCAGAACAAGAGGTGGGCCCAACATCAACAAAATCAGAGATCACAAGCTTGAAAACAGAACTTGAGAACGTGAAGGCAAAGATGGCAGAGCTGCAGAAAGACTACTCTGAGCTGCAACAAGAATATGAAAGGCAAAACAAGCACCAAAGAAATTCGTCAGGCTGGAATATAAGATGGAAAAATATCAGGAAATCGTCTCTTTTCCATAGAAAGGCAGATGAGGATGGAAATGGAGAAGGGAAGCAGAGATCCAATTCATTGGCCGAAAAAGTCAGCTCTCGAAGAAGACAATCCGTCTCATAGATTTATAAAAGGAAAAAGAAAAGAAACAAATATAGTCTCGGTTGTATTCAAACCTGTTGATCACACTCCCACTATTTTCTCAAAGGATTAGAGAAAGTTCATACTCTAATCCATAGGTCACCAGAAGATGTAAGATTTTGTATTATCCTGCTTATCAAAAGTTCACCAGAACAGTATACATTCATTAGACCTTTGTCATTTTCTAGTGAAATCAAAGCAAGCACTCGTATAAAAATATTATTAACAGGTCTGACCACTTACTCTAGGCCATTTATTAAGCAGGATAGAGATTTTTTTTTTCTTTTCTTTCAAAAGAACAAAAAAGTAATGAAATTCAGCAAAGCAATCAAGTAGAATATCATTAAGAAAATCTTAAAACACTTGTAGTATGTGAGAGGAGTTGAAGATCCTACTATACTGACTATTTGCTAAAGCGGTACTTGTTGACAGGTAAAGAGGAACAGAAAATAACAAGTTGAGGAGGAAGCAACACCATAGACATGATTGCATGAGTCTAAAGCATGTAATGCATCAATTCCATCGATTCAGATGAAATAGAAAAGAAAAGAAATTTTACCAATTTCCGTTGTTTGGACAAAATTTATGCAAGATAATTGAAGAGAAGGGAAAGGAAATATCATCCCCATATGCTTGTAAATTTGCCAAAAGGTTTCCCACCAAATAGATGGGAAAGAAGGGGTAATGAACCATGGAAGCGAGCTTGACAATGAAGTTACTATTATACCCTCACGTCATATATAATTCTCATTGATATTTGCTTTCAGATAAAAGGCTTCCATGGCAGCTATGTTTCTTCTTGATAGAGCTGCATGAGATAGTGCTTGTGCTGCCATTAGTCTCCTGAGGCACCACTTCTATAAAATATTGTACTGTATTCTAATAAGGTTGTAATGGCAAAACTACATTATATCAATTTATTTTATTTTTCTTTTATTGTTTAAGAGAAATTCATTTCCTGTATATTCCACTCATTTCCTTCATTAAAGGAAATTATATTTCCTATGCACCGAGCATAGTGCAAGGGAACACTGAAACTCCAAGTTAGAACTAAAAGAAATATTGAATATTCATAGCCATATATTGATATCAAAGATACAAGGAAGATTGCCAAATCAGTGAAATACCATGCAGGAAATCAACCAGTCTAAATCTCATTTTTTCATCTTTTACTATTCAAACTTGCAAGACATTAGACTAATGTCTTCATTAATTCAAAAAAAGTAGCCATTGCATCACATTTATGATTTTATCAATATTAAGTGGAATGTACAAGTCGGACAGATTCTAATAAACTACAGGAGAGACAACTGCCACTGCAGCACCCACACCTCCAAAAAGAAAGGAGTACTTGTCTAGACACAGATTCTAATAACATTACAGTATACTACATTATTTTGCCACTTCAAAAGTCATACTATCTCTTCATTCCACAGTTCACTTTTAACCTATCCCATTCAAATTCTAAGCAATTATAACAGACACCAAACAATGGCAGCGTAGCTGCAACAATGATTAGTTCAGAGAAACCTAAGAAGTTGGAAATTTAAAGGAACATCTGAAGGTTCACAACCATGATAACATGATCACAACAAATTCTGGTCTTATCAAATTGCTTTTAAGAGGGGGGGAAATATTTCTAAAAAAGGTGCAGACCATGAGAGTTCTTATTTTTCAAAAAAGAAAAAAAAAATTACTGCCGCTATATAGCAGCACAAAGGCAACTAATGAAATCAAAAAGTTTCAACAAGTTCATCAAAGGCCCTAAAAATTTATGAAACAAAACTAACATTTCCTTGATACTCATTACAATAAAATGAAAAGTAAAACGCTACCTAGAACTCCTCATGCTACTCCATGGAAACTTGCCCTTATCTGCCATGGAATCACGACGTCTGAAACTTCGCTTCTCATTTCCAAGCCTCTCATCTTTCTTCCCGTCGAGCCAATGCTTTTTCCCTTCACCATCATCGACAATACTAGACCTTCTCTGCTTATTCAATCTCTCCTTCTCCTCTTCAATAACTTTCAACGGAAACAGATCGGAAGAAATCGAGAGAGGATTTCTCAAAGTAACATATGCCTTTTTGTAATCTGGCTGAGCGAAATAAACTCCACCGCGCTTCTTCTTCTTGCCTTCCATGTTAAGAGTGCGCACCTTGTCGACTTCGAAGCCATAAAGGGACTCAAGCACGCGCTTGATTTCGATCTTGGACGCTGAAGGAATTGTTTTCAAGGCAATTTCTTTGATGTTGTCGAAGGTTGAGGGCATCAAGGGCTTGATCGGAAGATTAGCAAAGTGAACTACTCTTCTTCCTAGTCTGCTCCCCATGTGTTTGTGTTTTTGCTCCAACAGAACTAAAGCAGTTCTAGCCAAAAAAGAAAAGCTCCAATAAATTTTCACCTTGCAGTGTATTTTGCTTCGTCGGACTAAGAAATGATGAATTTGGGATGGGCTTTCAGAAAATGAAATAAAAACCGCCTTGAGCTTCCAAACTCCGGCTTAGAATAGCAAGCGGAAGCCCAGATCTAGGAAGAAATTTGATATGTTATTTCAAAAATCATATATTTTTAATGTGAAATATTTTGTATATTTACATGAAGAGAGAGTGTGTGAAAGGGAAATTAGAGACTAAAACCAGAAACTTTTCGTTTTTATTACTGAAATGTTCTCTTGTTGGTAACATGTAGAAGTTGAACAAGTTTTTGAAAAATCTTTTGATTTGTTTGATTGTTTTTTTTTTTAATAACATCTTTATAATCAAATCCTGCACTTTGAAAAAATCTATAGATTTTAAATCGTTTGAACTACAATTATTCCTATCTAATTTTTTTAATTTAAGTTATTTTTGAATTCTCAGTTTTAATTATATTGTAGCTTCTTTTTATTTACTTATTTATTTATTTATTTATTTATGTTGTTTGCATAACTGAGGTACATGTTACTCATAACTTGATTATAAATATGCAAGTTCCCACAGCATTAAAAAAATAAATATTGCCGCAGCAGTAAATCTTTGGGGGTAAGGCGAAATTGATTTCGTACCCCCAGTAATTTCGAGCTGTAGATATCTCTATCTTCACCACTACCTTCTCATTTTTGTTTGGTGACGCTGTAACTGAATCATCAGATGAACGCCGATGAATCCGCACAATCTGACAGTCCAAATGCGCACGTAATGGATAACAACACCTTTTCGAGGGATAAATACATTTATCGTCCACCAACTGCACATCCTCAGAGGGTCCACAAATGAAAAGCCATCCTATTTTCTTTCATTTCTTCATAATAAACCCTCAGCACAGAAGAGAATACTACAGTTTCATGAATTTTTGTGAAGGCACAGTATGCTTTCTTTGCCCCCCTAATCTGGAAATGGGAATACACCTTCTCAGGGAACACCAGCCCCCCAATCACCAAAAAAAAAAAAAAAGAAGTACCAAAATTTCCTCTGGAACTTTGCAGATAAGATAACTAGGGCAAGTTAATAGTTTCACAGTTATTGTGAAGGATAGTGATCATGAGTCCTTCTTTTTGACCCAGTATGGGTACTTTTGGTATATTGAAATGCTGCTAACGAGTGGTAGAGCCAGTAGACAATACAATGAAGGTGGATTCCCTTCGAAAATAAACTGCAGTATGGCTGTTACAAGAAGCGCTGAAACAATGACAAATCCCTGCAAGCAATCAAGAAAAAAGAAATAGAATGAGATCAGAACTGTTCTAATAATAACTAAAATCTCTATAAGTTTATTAATCTTAATCTTCTTTCTATAATTCCAAACTTATTTAGTTTACTCACAAAGACTACTTGAATCTGAAATTTCTCTAGATTGAACCCCTTACAAAGGGCAAAGAACGGCACAAAGTTATCTGATAAGCATTTGGCTACCTTGAGAAATTAAAATCACCAAAAGCATAAGAGAGATATCCGAGTCATACCCTTTAAGCTGCCTGCAGCAACTTTTTCATGCTTTTGATGACCTTTTATTTTTTAATTTTAAGCCTAGCCATGAACTTCAATTTGGGAAGAAATTTTTGGCTAATTTCATGGGTGAGTATATGTATACAAGGAGCTTAAATAGCAAAGCTCAATTCAAAGAAGAAAAAATTTTTCTTTTCAATTGTGCTTACTACATGCACATCATGTGTGTGTCTCCACAATCTCTAACTAAATTGGCCATATTTTATTCATTTCACAGCCAAAATTGACAAAATAAAAGGCTCAGCTGAACTTCAAAACGTGTTCAAGAACAAGTATTTTGTGGTTGTTTAACCTACAATTTAATCTATTTTTACATTAAATTTACCTTTCTAACACCACCAGCATGGCTTGTTACAAGGCCAACAAGGATTCCTCCAAGAGCATTAGCTAAAACTGGAATCTGAAACATAACAGAACAGAATTTGTCAAATTTAAGTAATTCATGTCATTTAAAAAAATGGAGGGAGGCACTAGAAATCAATAAAAGTTTCAAATATTTGGCTGACCACAAACTGCAGTCATCTTCCCTTTCTGTTCCATCTATAATTTATGCTGCTAAATTCCATTTTTAAAATTCTATTTTTTGCTGGGGTCAGGAGGTTTTGGATTCCAAAACCCCATACCAGATGTCTAAAAATTTTCAAGTGCCAACCACGTCAAACCAAAGAACTTTGCACCTATGCCAAATCCACATCCAAGCATTTTCCCCAAAAAGGAAATAAAAAAAATCCAAACAATTCAAAACAGAAACACTCTGCATATACAACCATCCCAGTTGAAAAATGAGCGACTGTCTCTGTGGGTCTGAAATCCATAAATGAAATCACAAGTTTCTCGATACAATTATTAGAATGCACAAACATCATATTTGCTTAAGCTGATCAAAGGAGAAAATTTACAATCACAAAATCATAGTTTATATTTTACACTCATATCACATATGTAAAATCAATAGGAAATATCAGAAAGAGCATCACCATAGTCAATGGAGTCCAACCATGAAAGAACCCATGTCGTCTAATAGCTTCACCATCTGGAGATTTAATGGTACTAATCAGCAGGCAGAAGCTTCCAACGACAGACATTTCTATTGTCATCAAGTAAGAGGAATGTTTTTTAACCTGTAAAGAATGGTATATGAGAATGGCAGGGAACTCGCCAACCATAAGATCATTGATCAATGCAAAATAACTTTTTCGCAAACCTGAGAAGCCCACTGGCACAAAGATGACGCAAGGCCAGAAAGAACAGAAGCAACCAGGACAGGAACAATACCATAAAATAGAATTTTATTAGGGTCATCATTGCTGGACCCTTTAGTAGAACCTTCACCAACGCTTAGAAGAACAGCGGCCATGATCAACAAGAAAAGGGCGCCAATTTGTTGAATTGACTGCTTCTGCCTACATTCATGCCAGGATCAGAGTGAGAGCTTCCAAATGACTTAGAAATAATAAAACTCGGATCAACAGTTTCATCAACTAATCTATACATTACCATGTCATCCTACACGGGAAGGAGAAAACAAAAATGAAAAGAGAAGCAGAACCAAAAAGTCCGATGTTTCAGTAAAAGTGAATTTCATATGAGTATAAAACATAAAAAATAGGTCCCCTATTGTATTTTCAGTATAGACCATAACTCAAACTGCTAACTTGTCCATATAGTATCCCAAGATCTGCTTCTGGTACCAAACAACAAAACCCCAAGCTACCAATATATGTCATTTTCTTGAAAAATAAATATCTAGCTTTCTTACATTTATTTTTTACCAGACAGTGGACTATTATCAATTAAAGGAGTGGGAATAGCACAAAAGAGCAACAAATAGGTCACAAACACAAAACAGAAAAGTTTCTAGCTACTACTATTATATTAACAACCTGATCAATGGATATCATCATTTTATGCCAAAATAAAAATTTCAAAAATATGAAGAATTGACAAAACTAATACTGCAACATGTACCTCAATATTATGTAAGTGAAGAATGCAGTGAAGAAAATTTTTGTCTGGTTCAGCATTGAAAATGTTAGTGAATCAAGATTCCTGTAAGATATCTGCAGCAAGCTATTCTGGAGTGCATATATAGCTGCAGGAAGTCCTGATGCAGCAAGCGAACCGACCAACGTCCACTCACTGGATAATTTCTTCAAACTACCATCTTTTGCCATGAGAATTAAGGCACATATTACCTGAGATGCATAAACAACCATTTAATATTCGTTTATCAGATAAAGCATAAATATTTGCCAATATATGGTAGAATAAATTATCAAGAAAAATAATTTTTTTTTAGATGAAAATGAATCACCTTAGCGATTTCACAAGTCAAGACAGATGTAGTCACAATTACTTGCGGTCTGCATAAAAATACATCATAAATCATATTCTCTGTCAACGTAAGAACTGAATAAGAGCAAAACAAATATCATTATTAACTCGGAGAAAAACTTGATAGTGCATCGAAGGTGAGAGAATGGCCCATAGATCCCGTTAAGAACTTTTCTCCTTTCAAGTTCCAGCAATTTACATTCCATTTCTCCTACCAAATTGTGCAAATTTTAAAAAATTGACAACCATAAAATAACCAAACTGCAAAATAAAAGGTAACGGTATCAATTTTACAATTCCCGCTATAATGTAACAGGCCGTGGCAACGAACACGCAAGAAGCAAATTACAAATTTAATCTTCTTTTGCGACCAAAAATAAAAACAGAGAGAGCAGAATCGTTTAGAAAGATATGTTTAATGGAATAGAAAAAATTAAGGTAGCTGAAAGGAATGAAAATTACCCAGTGAAACGTTTGGAGATCAAAGGCTGAGCTCCGTATTGAATGGTGAGTAAAATGGAATAGAGCCAAACCCTTGCGCTCATTCCATCGGAACCTAATTGCCGTCCTTTGGGTGTAGCCGCCATTACCGGCTAGCTCTGTTATGGAAAGCGCCTGCTCCTTATTATGCTTTTCTTTTCTGCCACTCAGTTGATAAAGTTCCGTGATTGAAACTTCATGGAACAAATAATCATATTCCTTTTCCTGCTGCTTTAGCTGACTGGGCAAGAGGCAAATGTCAATGTAAGATGGCGTAGTTACAGATTTATCCTTCAAATTTATCAAGAAGTTTAATTCTATCCCTTAAGAATCGTTTGGTTCATTATCACCCTCAAACTTTTTCAATTTGATCAATTTTGCCCCAATTTAATAGACAATCCATGTTGGCAAACTGAAAGAGGAGGAGAGAGTTGATTTGGCCAAGGGTCCAATCTTGCCCGAAGAGTTTAACAAACTAGTCAATGTTGTCTTTTGTATTTTTCTTTTTAATTAATTGCATCTTAAACTTTTAAAATAAAATTGAGTCTATATTATCGAATTTAATAGACATATTATATTAATTCACATAAACGTTAAATTATTGACACGTGTTGAAAGGAGAAAACGACAAGTAGATAAGAAAAGAAAAACAAAGATTAATTTTGCAGAAAATTTTACAAAGGCACAGTACCATCTAAATTTGTACCTTCAAAGAGAGAATGAGTTGAAGGAAGATGCATTACTAATTGCAAGAGAAAATGCAGAGAAATAGGCCTAAAGTTATCAAAATTTAATTAAACTAAGTAAATTCATACATTGAGTTTAAGGCTAGTCAAAACGAGAAGCGAACCAATAGCCATTTTGGTCTTATGATTTGATATATTTGAAGCGTCCATAAATCTGTATTTAATAATTAAACACTTAATTTAGGAGTTTTAATTGTCATTACTAAATTATGATGTAGAAAATAATGCTTTTGATTTTATTAACTATAAGATGTTTCTGGGCAATTTGATGAATATAAAATCATATTAGCCCCTACCATATTCAACTTTTATTATTTAGAATTAACTAAGCATATCTATTCAAAATAAAAATCTAGCTTGGTTCATTAATTAAAAACAAGGACTTTAAAAATTGATTTTCAAATAAAAATTGCAGAGGCCTTCCAAATTATTTCATGAATGATGGATTGGCAAAGTTATTGAAGTGTAATTGATGCTTTCTATACAAACATCTTTCCATAAGCAAATCTGATGCACTCCAAGTTGATAGGTGGATCTTATTTTCGGAACTTTTTTTTTATAAATATTGTATTTGAAAAAAAGTATTTTGAATATTGGCGTGTTTCGTAAAATAATGAAAAAAATTGGATATTTTGATTCATTTTCGCAACTGACAAATGCAAAATTTATAACATGCAAATCGAGATGAAAGTAGAAGGGTAGAAGATTGTTAATTTCTGCAGTTACCCGCTGCGGAAATGAATTGATATTTATTGGCTTCAATACAATAAAGAGGTGGGTCGCTGCAGCTTGATAGCAAGTGTGCACATACGAACTTCTACAGAGTTTTGGGTTCAAATCCCATGGACAGCAGTAATCTACTTTTTTTCAAATACATCAAACCAATTCTTTTTCTTATTTTTCATATTAAAATTTACAATTAACTTTCACACTTTAATTAATTAAAATCTATAATTAATTTTTCAAATTAATCAATTTTATAATCAATTTAAATTATTTTATATTATCTTTATTTATTTCTTTAATTTTTGAAAAAAATTAATTATAAATTTCAATTAATAGAATTTACAATTAATTTTTTACACTAATTTTCATTCTTCAATTAATTCAATATAATTAATTTTTAAATTAAATAATTTTATAATATATTTAAATTATTTAATATTATCTTTATTTATTTTTGAAATTATTTAATCGAATTATAAATTATTTAATTGACTTATAATTCAATTAAATAAATTCAAAAATGAATAAAGATAATATTCAATAAATTAAATATATTGTAAAATTATTTAATTTAAAAAAATTAATTTTATTTAATTAATTAAAGAATTAAAATTAATTAATTAATTAATTAATATTTGTACTTATTATTTCCGTGGACAAACATGTCAATTTCCACTAAATTTTCAATAGCAGAGAAACGAATGTTAGTTAACTCAAACTCTATGGCTAATACCTCCACAATTTACTTTTTAATTTTTTTCTACTAAATTATTACTTATTAATTTCAATCTTGACTAGTCAAATAAAAAGAAAATTAGAGAAATAATTTGTTATTAAGCAACCAAATAAAAGTTGGACCTCATCCACCCTTAACCAAAGCTTCAGGGATTGATCCATGACTTTGGATATGGAGCACTTTAAATCTTTGAATCAGCTATTTTACCTTTCGAGATGTCTGCAATTAGCGAATAAAAATTAATCTTAATATAGTATGATTTAAAGACATCTTCCATCAGTATGAACCTGCTCAAGATACCTCATGTCTAAAAAAATAAAAAATAAAAGTTGGACCATGGATAAGTTCCTTCCATTGCAAAATAAGGAGAAGCTGATTACATGAAAGAGTTATTATTATTATTATTATAGTATTTGGTATTAATTTAATCCCAGTAAAAAGAATATTGTTGTTCATGCCTTTCATAAATGGATTGATATATTTGAAAAAAAAATATTGCTATCTAGTAGGGGTGAGCAAAAAAAATAAAAAATATAGTTAACCGTAAAATTGGTCTGAAATTAAATCAATTTTTATGGTTAACTGATCTGATAGATTCGGTTATGATTTTTAATATTTATATTTTTTATTAATGATTACGATTTAGGTTTTTAAGTACCGTTAATCCACAGTTAATATATTTAAATTATATATATATTATTTTTATTTTTATATCTTTAATTTTTTCTATTTATCTCTAAAATTTACATAAAAAATACCTTAAAATATATTTAAATTATATTTTTATTTTTATACCTTAATTTTTTATATTTTCCTATAAAATTTATATAATACTTTAAACTAAATTTATATTATGTCATTTTTTTAATTATATATTAATATTTATATATAGTATCCAATTAACTTTTATATATGTTATTTTTTATCATATACTGGTGTTCATATTTTACTTAATAGTATTTAATTATATATTTTTATATTTTTTATAGTTTATGTTATAGCATTTAATAGTATCCAAAATTTTATTTGACTTATAATAAAAAATACTAATTTTTAATAAATATCAAATATATTTTATAATATTAGCTATTAATCTATAAAACATGAATTTTGACCGGTAAATTATGTTTGTTTCATAGTTTTTATATTAAATTATTTTACACATTTGAAATTAAATTAAACTTTGTCTAATTTTTTAATATAATTTTATGTTATAAATTTTAATGGTTAACCGAAAAATATTAATTAACCAAACCGAAAAATCGAAATCGATAGATTAATTAACCGAATGTAACGAGCTGATTAATGATTAGTGATTT
This sequence comes from Excoecaria agallocha, assembly GCA_037975025.1. Classification (NCBI taxonomy): domain Eukaryota; kingdom Viridiplantae; phylum Streptophyta; class Magnoliopsida; order Malpighiales; family Euphorbiaceae; genus Excoecaria; species Excoecaria agallocha. Next base: position 116,145,512 of record CM075807.1, on the reverse strand, counting down.
TAAAAAATCGATATTAATGAAATAATCAATTTTTTTTTATTTATGAACTGGTTAACTGGTTCATGCTCACTCCTACTGTCCAAGAGATTTGAACTCTAAGGTAATTTATGCACCTCTACCATCAGGTTACAAAAACCCACACATCTAATATATAGAAGGCAATAAATATTAATTCATTTTTGCAGTAAGCAGCCGCGAAAATGAACAACCTTCTACCCTCCTCAGCTTTCATCTCGATTTTCATGTCATTGCAAATTAAATTAAAATATCACATTTCTCTAATTATTTTACAAAACACACCAATATTCAAAATATTTTTTTTTCCAAATATACTATTTATAAAAAAAGTCCCCTTATTTTCTAAAATTTAAGCAATGCCCAACACAACTTCATCATAATAAAAAGGTCTATTACAACTCCTCCTCGCCTGCCAGCCTCACCAGCAACTATAGAGTCATTATGCAACACAAATAGTCGCAACTTCATTGCACTTAAACATGAGGTGGCTGACTTGCTGAACATGAACATGATCTCCAAATATGGTTATTCTAAGACTTTTCAATTTTGCATAAGAAGAGATAAAACCAAAATGTTTGGAAGAACATGGCAAGTCCTATAATTAAGATAGAAATACAAGTGCAAGTTCCTTTAAAACTTTTCAATGCATGGATATCAATATTTACCGTTAGCAATATTTGTTCGAGCACTTAATGTATTTGATGACTGACGTATGGAATCGACTTTCAGCCTAACCTACTTTTTATTTTATTTTTTTGCGGGGGAGGAAAGTGAATCTGTTGTCGTAGAGAAGACAATGTCATGTGGTTTTATTTGAACCCGAGTTGATCGGGTTTGTTTTGTTACAGTGTTTTGTCATCCCTACGTGCTGGATGCTCAATAATCCAGTGCAGCAGTCACCAAATCTGTACCGTCAAGCTGATCGCAGATCCTATGTGGGACGCACCGCCACCCACCCGAATCTTTAACAAACAAAGGGCCTTGATTGAGTTGATTCTGAAACCGAACCCCTAGTATTTGGAAAACAAAATAACAACAGTTAAAAATTAAAACACGGAATCTTTTTGTCAAATCTAGTCAGAATCGACGGCCAGGATTTATAACCTATTAGTATTATTTAAAGTAAAGATTCTTAAATAAAATAATTAATTCCACTGAGCAGCCTCCATCGTCTTCTTCGTCGCTCTCTCTGCTTCTTCGTGCTTCTTTCTGGCGGGGAAAGGAGTGGAGAGATAAGCCAGCCATGTGTGGAATACTCGCAGTCCTTGGTTGCATAGACCAATCTCAAGCTAAACGCTCCCGTATTATTGAATTGTCTCGAAGGTTATTACTAATTTCTCCAATTTTTCGCATTTCATCCTCCTATTTCTGCTTCAACACTCTACGCTGTTCAATTTTTTCTTACGCGCTTGCATTTCCCTTTCTCTCGCATTTCGTTATTTCTCTTGATATTTTTTACGTAATCGTGAAATTGAAAAGTTAACTAGTTTTATCAAGGATTTGATTGTGTTATTGAGACGGATTATATGTTGTCCTAAAATTTGGAAAAGTATAGGTTGCGGCATAGAGGCCCTGATTGGAGTGGCTTGCATTGTCATGAAGATTGTTATCTTGCTCATCAACGGTTGGCTATTGTGGACCCTACTTCTGGAGATCAGCCACTTTACAATGAAGACCAGACTGTTGTTGTCACGGTAGTGTTCTCTACTATGTGGCGTTTGCTTTTGATTCTTACGATTATATTTGCATTTTATATGCTGAGAGTTAGTATGATTGATGAAGTTGCTATAATTTATATATTCTGACTTTGGAGACCTGGGGATTTACTCTTCAAAATACTCAATTTTTAATGGAAATACTGCTTATTTGGAGTTCGTCATATATGATTCACAAAGCTCAAATTGTCAGGTCAACGGAGAGATCTATAATCATAAGCAATTGCGGGAACAGTTGAAGTCTCACAAGTTCCGAACTGGTAGTGACTGCGATGTGATTGCTCACCTTGTACGTACCTTAGTACTTATGGTGATTTGTTTGAATATTTTCTGTTAGTGATTTGATAACGTCAAGCAAACAACCTGGATATAACACATGCTAATATATAAGATCCAAGTTGCATCAATCCACCACATTGGAAGCTATTTTTATAAGTTCATGCTTTTTTGTATTTTCCACATAGTTTTCCCGAAAATGGGTTGCATTATGCAAAAAGAACGACTAGAGAAATTGGCAACAGAATTGAATTATAAGTATTCTCATATCATTTTATGTCATTAAGAATTTGAGCATCTCATATAAATTGGAATTCGTTGTCTCTCCCCCCCTCTCTTTTTTCATTATTTCCTTTTCTTTCTCTTTCTACCATTTGATTTATAGTTGACTTGTATCACTTATCTTTGTCAGTATGAAGAATATGGAGAAAATTTTGTGGACATGTTGGACGGCATGTTCTCCTTTGTCCTTCTTGATACCCGTGACAAAAGTTTTATTGCAGCGCGGGATGCCATTGGTATTACCCCACTTTATATGGGCTGGGGTCTTGATGGTATGTTATGTTGTCTTGTTATAATGTGCTTTAAAATTGTTTTTGTTGGCAATCTAGGAAGCTTTTAGGAAAACTTTTATTTTCTTATTGTTATTGTTTGCTATACCATTTGGCAAGTTGATAGTTTAAAGCTGGAAAATGTGGTACATTATAAGGGCATGCAAAAAGGACTAGTAAGAAGAGATACTAATATTTCAACCTCTCGGTCATCTCATTATGTGATTGTTGACATATCATTACGTGATTGTTGACATAGTCACAATCTTTTATTACTTTTCGTTTTTTTTTTCTTTTGTAAATTTTAGTATTCCTTTGGATGCTAGGACCATAAAGATGCTAATATCTACCATCTATCCTCAAGTACTCATTGGTTTCCCTTTTAGAAAGATATTTATGCTTATGATGTTTTCAACTAAATGTTCATCCTTTTTGTCTCCATTTCTTTAGTATCTCCATATATGTATACAATCCCTGATTTTTTTTCCGAGAACTTAAAGCCAAGTAACTGAGTGCATCACTTAGGTGATTAATGTAACCTAAGGTATGATTTAGGTGCACTAGAATGCTTCTATATAAGCATGGTGATTTTGAATAGTAACAGAGGGAAGTGAGCTTCCGATTGTTCCTTTCCCTCTTCTCTTTTACTGAAGGTTATACAATTTTTTTATCACTAAGTTGCTTTTCTGTTAAACGCATAGGAGATGTAAGTAATTTATTTACATGTATAGGATCTCTAGCTTTAGTTATTGGAATTTCAAGATTTATAATTAAGAACAAAGGGTAAAGTGCTGTAGTTTGAACAGAATTTGAAGGTAGCATTTAATGGCAAAACAATAATTATGTGGGTGCAATTTTAATAGAACTAGTTGTAGATTCCTTCTGGCAGCAGAAAATATTTTATTTTAGTTTTTTAGTGGTCTAATTGGTGGAGACAGTTATGTGGGGATATGCATATTTCTGTGCTTAATTAATTTTTTATTTACTTTTCAGGGTCAGTATGGTTTGCTTCAGAAATGAAAGCATTAAGTGATGATTGTGAGCGATTCATTTCTTTCCCACCTGGGCATTTATATTCAAGCAAAGAAGGTCTGTATATATGGTAACATTGAATGCTTAGTTTTCGTTCTGTTTAATAAAGTTGATGTGTGCCCTATTATAGTTTATTCTTCTGTGTCGAAAATCTGTTTGAAGCATCTTACATTCCTTTTTTTTTTTTTGTAAAATGCTTTCTTTACTTCTATAAGTTTTTGGTTTTCCTAACTATTCTTCATATGATTGGTTATACTTCAATTGTATGATAAATATATCAGAAGAAACATTCAGTAAAAAAGAATGATATATAGAACAGTACCTATTACATGTTTAACTACTTGTCTCCTTCATCATACTTCTCTAGGGTGGGAAAGCTGAAAATGGAGAAGCTTAGAGGGTTATAGGCGCCCCTTCCGTATCAGGCTGATAAGTTTTTTAGAGTTGAGGGAGACTTTAGTTTAGAATAACGTATTTCTTCAGTTTATACTATTCTTTTGACCCTGCATTTTTTAATCTATACATTTTATGTTATTTCTGACATCCATCCAGGAGGTCTTAGAAGATGGTATAATCCACCATGGTATTCAGAGCAAATACCTTCTACTCCATATGATCCCCTGATCCTACGGACAGCTTTTGAGAAGGTATTTGTCTCCTTTTGTGTTTGTTTACACACTCATTACACGAAATGTTTGTGGTACAAGATATTATTTTCAAAATTGTTGCTTTCTATTTGTCGTAAAGCGTTTAAACTGTCATATAACTGGCTAACTTATTCTTCACAAGACTATAAGGAGGGCTATGCAAGATCTCTCTGAAACATGTCAAACAAATAAAACAGTGTGCAACAAGGAAGAAGAGGGAAGATTCATGACATGCCCATGTACCTTCCATATGTTTCAACCAGACGGACAGTGCCCTACCCCTAGTTAAGTTCATACTGCTTTAGCAGTGAACTGGGGTGCTTTAGCCCCTATTGTTTCTGCTTAGATGGTTTAAAAGTAAATAAATAGAAGACTTTGGAAATGTCTTTTTCATGCTTTAGGATTTGTGATTACTGTTTTCGCATTTATTGTCAACTGGTTTATTCACAACAACAAAGGATTCTATAGATCTTTGTCTTGCTTGTGACAAATTCTATCATAATGTAGGCTTTGTTTCTCCTATTGCTTGGGAATACCAAAAAATTGTATTCCCCTCACCCCTTTTTGAGAGAGTGAAAATTGAATAGAGAATTTGAAGTTGAGCAACCCTTTTCTCTTTAAGCTCGGCTTTAGACAGAATAGATTGTTTACTTGCAGAAAGTGCAGTTTGCTCTCTTCATCCTCTCTTATCATTCAAAAAAATTCATTTTGGAGAGTTTTGAAAAAGAAAAGTGTTGGTTAATGTATTTTGTTAGATTGTAATTAAGGGTAGAATAGTATTTTCTTCTTTTACTACTTGTATACCTATAAATATACCTTGTATCATTATTTTAGGGTAATTCGAGATAATAGAAAATCTTGAGTTCTCAAAATCTTCATGGTATCAGAGCCACTGCCGTTTCGAAGGTCGAGTTAACTCCCTTCCGCAGTTGGTTTTTTTCCGGTAACCTCTATTTTTCCGGCGAGTCTAGAAGGTCGAGTTTCAGACCTATTCTTTCAACACCGCCCCCACAGGAAGATAGATCGGGTGAATATCGGCCGGTGACCCAATTTCCGGCGCCGTCAGAAGCCGCGCGTGAGTACACGCGCCGTCAGAAGCTTTCTGCCCTCTCTCCACGCGCCGGTGCGTGTGGCGCGTGCCACCGCCTCCGGCCACTTTTTGCTGCCGATTTTTTTCCCAACCTGATCGCCGCCCTTTTCCGCCTCCAACCCACTGATCTCCGGTGACTTCCGACCACCTCGGTTTCTGGGTCACGCGCGAACAATTTCTGTTTTTCCGGGGTTTCTTTTTCCTGCTGTTTTTTATCCTTTTTTGGCTTGTTAATTATGTAAAATATTAAGGATGATCATAAGGAAGTTGAGAAACATTATTCCATCAATGACAGTCCCTATTCTCAAATTAGCCCGGTTAAACTTGAGGGGAGCAGTACTTATTTAGCCTGGTCTTGATCGTGTTTATTGTCGATCAAGGCTAGAAGGTTGCAGGTTTATATCGATGGAAGTAAAAAACCACCATCTGTCACCGATCCTAATTTTAATCAATGGGACTCAGATAATTCACTGGTTATGTCTTGGCTCCTAAATTCAATGCATTCTAAGATCTCTAGACAGTATTTATTGCTTGACACTGCAGAGAAGATATGGAAAGCAGCAAAAACCACCTACTCTCGAATGGGAAATGATGCTCGTATCTTTGAACTCAGGAACAAAGTTCATGGTACAAAACAAGGTGAGCTTACTGTTTCAGATTATTTCTCTGAATTGGGTAGTTTATGGCAGGAACTGGATTATTATCAGGACTTTCAAGCAAAATGTGTTGATGATGCGGTGCTGATTCAAAAGATGATTGAAAAGGAGAGGGTTTATGATTTTCTGGCTGGTTTAAATCCTGAATTTGATCAAGTGCGAGTTCAAGTTATTGGCAGAACTCCTTTCCCTTCACTTGAGGAGGCACATTCTTTAATTCAGCAGGAAGAGACCAGGAGAGGGGCTATGCTTTATACTGCACCTATTGACAAGTCGGGTTTGACTGCCCATACCTCTCTTGAGCAACCAAAAGGGATTCTTTTTGATAAAGATCATTTGCTCTGTGATTACTGTGGTAAGCCAAGGCACACTAAAGAGACTTGCTGGAAGTTGCATGGGAGACCTAGTAGGGGCCGTGGGGGAAAACGAGTTAATCCAACAAGGGCTCAAGCACATGTGTTAGAAACAGTGGAATCATCTAAGGAGTCAGCTTCAGTTGAGAGTCTTTCCTCTGATGAGATTTTGCATTTCAGGCGTCTCCTGTCTCAGCTTACTCCTTCCTCCAGTGCTACCTCTAATTTGGTTAAGTCAGGTACTACTTTCTCTCACCATAACTCATGGATTATTGATTCTGGTGCGAATAGACATATGACAGGCACTTCAAAAGGCTTTCTTAACTACTCTCCTTGTTTAAAAAGGGATAGTGTCGGTGGCTGATGGGTCATTAACCCCTATTTCTGGGACAGGTTCTGTTGTTTGTACTCCTAATATTAAATTGTCTTCTGTTCTTCATGTTCCTCAATTTCCTGTCAATCTTTTATCTGTCAGTGCTATCATTAAAACTTTTAACTGTAAAGTTGAATTTTTCCCTGATTTTTGTATTCTTCAGGATCTTCAAACAGGGAAGAGGATTGGCAGTGGTAGAGAGCATGATGGCTTATATATGCTGGAAGACAGTCAAGAGTTGGCTCTTTTTGGGGGGTATCAGGATGTCAACCAGGAGATCATTCAGTGGCATAGGCGATTAGGACACCCGTCATTTTTTGTTTTAGAAAAACTATATCCTAGTTTATTTGCTAGAACTCGGTTTGATTGTTTATCTTGTGATGCTTGTGAGTATGCTAAACATACTAAAAACTCGTATCCTTTGAGTGATAATAAAGCCAGTGAGCCATTTATGATTGTTCATTCTGATGTTTGGGGACCTACACAAACTGTCTCTTTGTCTGGAAATCGATGGTTTGTTACTTTCATTGATTGTTGCACTAGAATGACTTGGGTGTATTTGATTAAAGCAAAGAGTGATGTTTTCTCCTGTTTTCAATTTTTCCATAAAATGATTGCCACTCAATTTGATGCTAAAATAAAAGTTTTGCGGTCTGATAATGGAACAGAATATATGGATAGTAGGTTGGGTACTTATTTGGAGTCTCATGGGATTATTCACCAAACTAGTTGTCCTTATACTAGTGCTCAAAATGGTGTAGCTGAAAGAAAAAATAGGCATTTGTTAGAAGTTGCTAGATCTCTTATGTTTACCATGCATGTTCCAAAGTCATATTGGGGAGATGCTGTATTAGCGGCTGCCTATCTTATTAATCGAATGCCTTTCAAAGCTCTTAACTTTAGAACTCCTGTAGAAGTTTTAACCGGAAAAACTGGCTATACTGTTCCACCAAAGATTTTTGGATGTGTTTGCTTTGTTCATACTAGGAATGTTGGGAAATTAGATCCGAGAGCACTGAGATGTGTGTTCGTTGGATATTCTCCAACTCAAAAGGGATATAAGTGTTATCATCCTCCATCTAGGAAATTCTATGTGAGTATGGATGTTACCTTTCGGGAGTCTGAACCTTATTTTGGTAGTATCCAGTCACCTCTTCAGGGGGAGAATAGTGAAGAAGTGGTGATGAATGTACCTGTGTTATCTCATGATCTAGTTCAAAGGAAAAACGAAGGGATTGTTATTCAGGAACAGAATGTTGATGTTCAGGGGGAGGAGAATGTTGTTGGTGTTGGTGGTCGTTTAGATAGACCTGACTTGTTGAGATACTCGAGGAAGAATAGGTCTGAAGAAGCCATCATGCATTCTACACTGCCAGAATCCTCGGGTGAGTCACTTCTTGATTCTGATTTATCTCTTGATTCTGATTTAAATTTGTCCATTGCTCAAAGGAAAGGAGTTAGGTCGTGTACAAAACATTCCATCTCTAACTTTGTCTTTTATGATTCCTTGTCTCCTTCCTATAGAGCCTTTGCCTTGTCTCTTTCCTCTATGTCTATTCCACAGGATTGGAGAGAAGCTATCAAGGATCCAAAGTGGAGAGAAGCTATGGTTGAAGAAATGAAAGCCCTCTCTAAAAATGAAACCTGGGAACTAGTTGCATCTTCAGACAAAAAGATAGTTGGTTGTAAGTGGGTGCTCACAATAAAACACAAAGCTGATGGTTCCATTGAAAGATTTAAAGCTAGATTAGTGGCAAAGGGATTCACTCAGACTTATGGAGTTGACTATCAGGAGACATTTGCACCAGTTGCTAAAATGAATACCATTAGAATCTTGCTATCTTGTGCAGCTAACTTGGATTGGGATTTGCTGCAATTTGATGTGAAGAATGCATTTCTTCATGGGGACCTGGAAGAAGAGGTTTATATGGAGATTCCTCCTGGTTTTGATGATGAGAGAACACAAGGAAAGGTGTGCAGACTGAAGAAAGCCTTGTATGGGTTGAAACAATCTCCGAGAGCTTGGTTTGACAGATTCAGCAAAGCTATGATATCCTTTGGTTATCAGCAAAGTAATGCTGATCATACCCTCTTTATGAGGCACTCCAAGGGTAAGATTACTCTTCTCATTGTTTATGTTGATGACATAGTGATGACAGGGGATGATAAAGAAGAAATGGTTCGACTGAAGAAGCTCTTAACTCAGGAGTTTGAAATCAAGGATCTTGGAAAGCTACAATATTTTTTAGGAATTGAAGTTGCCAGATCAACCAAAAGGATCTTCATTTCTCAAAGAAAATATGTTCTGGATCTTTTGGATGAAACTGGTATGTTGGGATGCAAACCAGCAGATACACCCATTGAAAGTAACCATAAGTTACAAACAGGGACTGAAGGTGCAGTTGATAAGGGCAGATATCAAAGATTGGTTGGTAGACTTATCTATCTATCCCACACTAGACCAGATATTGCTTATGCAGTTAGCTTGGTGAGTCAGTTCATGCATGATCCAAGAGAATCTCATCAACAAACTGTTTTTCGCATTTTGAGGTATTTAAAATCAGCTCCAGGAAGAGGTATTCTTTTTTCAAAAAATGGTCATCTAAGAATTGAAGCTTTCACAGATGCAGATTGGGCTGGATCTTTAGATGATAGAAGATCAACCTCTGGTTATTGTACATTTGTGGGAGGTAACTTAGTCACTTGGAGAAGCAAGAAACAGAGTGTAGTTGCAAGATCAAGTGCAGAAGCAGAATATAGAGCTATGGCTCAAGGTGTTTGTGAGTTGTTATGGTTGCAGAAGTTAGTAGCAGAGTTGAATTTGGCTAAAAGGGACCGACTATTTTTGTATTGTGACAACAAAGCTGCAATCAGTATTGCTCATAATCCAGTTCAACATGACAGGACAAAACATATTGAAATTGATCGACACTTCATCAAAGAAAAATTATCTGATGGTGTTTTAAGCTTATTTCATGTAACGTCAGACAGACAATTAGCTGATGTTTTTATAAAAGGACTCAGTAGTCGAGCTTTCCACGCCATAGTTTGCAAGTTGGGCATGTGTAATATCTTTGCACCAACTTGAGGGGGAGTGTTGGTTAATGTATTTTGTTAGGTTGTAATTAAGGGTAGAATAGTATTTTCTTCTTTTACTACTTGTATACCTATAAATATACCTTGTATCATTATTTTAGGGTAATTCGAGATAATAGAAAATCTTGAGTTCTCAAAATCTTCAAAAAGAATCCCTTGCTCATTGATTTTGCATATTCTGTTGTTCTCAAGACCAAGTATTATTCAATTTTAATCTAATTCAACTGGTAAATGCTATATTTTGCTCATTTCTATTACTTTATCTAATGAATTTTTAAGGTTTCAATTTAATATATTTTCTTCATCCCAATCACATGCAGGCTGTGGTGAAAAGACTTATGACAGATGTGCCCTTTGGTGTACTACCATCTGGGGGACTAGACTCATCTCTTGTTGCTGCTGTGACTTGTCGGCACTTGGCCGACTCAGAAGCTGCTCGCCAGTGGGGATCACAATTACACACCTTCTGCATTGGTTTGAAGGTCCTGACTCACACTAAGTGTTATTGAGAGCTTGTACTTCACTTTCGTAGTATTTTTTACTTTGATGATGCTTTTGTGATTATTTTTGAAGTCTAAGGTGAAATGTTCAGGAATATTGGATAAGTGACCATATTACTGTAATAATTTTATGCAACGTTAATGATTAACTATCTGCATGATAAGGATATTGACATGGTCACTGGTGTTTGATACTTTGAATTGCCTACTCTTAATATTAGAAGTAATTGAATTTATTTGTCAATTGATTCACTAAACTGTTTTGTGATTTCCATAATTTCCTTGTATGACAAATAGAATTAGCAGAATATACATTTTTCCTCAGGGTGACCTTTACATCTAGGTGTGCATTTGTGACAGTTGTCAGCATGGTTCTAACAAATGCCTGATATGTTGCATATTGGAATTTTAGCCTGATGATGCAATGTTACCACTACAATACTGAGAACTAGAATCATGCCAAGTATTTAGACTGTCACTTTTGGCTCTACATATAAATTTAGGCTGTACTTTGACAAAAACAAATTCAACCTTTATTTTTTTAATTTGGATTATCAACCCTTTTCTGTCACTTTTTTGTATTAATTGTTATTTGTAGTCTACCATTTTTTTTTTCTAATAACTTGTACGGGAGAGTGAGGCATGATATTCTGACAGGGTTATGTCCTCATTATCAGTCTTTCCTTAAATGCTGTTATCTCTTGGCATTTGTCATTCAGGATTGTTACCTGTCCATTCATTTTCTTCTGCTTTTTCATAATTCAGGGATCTCCTGACTTGAAAGCTGCAAGAGAGGTGGCGGACTACCTACAAACTCATCACCATGAGTTTCACTTCACTGTTCAGGTAACAGCTACCTTTTTTAACTGGAAAATAAGAGGTCAAATTCATGTCTTCCATTTCTGCTGATTGGTTTTTACTGCTTTATCAGGAAGGAATTGATGCTCTTGAAGAAGTCATTTACCATATTGAAACTTACGATGTGACAACTATTAGAGCTAGCACTCCCATGTTTCTCATGTCGCGAAAGATCAAATCATTAGGTGTTAAGATGGTTATTTCTGGGGAGGGTTCAGATGAAATATTTGGAGGTTACTTGTATTTTCATAAGGCACCTAACAAGGAAGAGTTCCACCAAGAGACATGTCGAAAGGTACTTTTGTTTTCTTGATTGATCATGAGTCAATGGCAAGTTTGGTCTAGTTATCTCGTGCAGTGAATATGTCATGATTGCATCTTTGGTAATTTAACAGATCAAGGCTCTTCATCTTTATGACTGCTTGAGGGCTAATAAATCAACTTCAGCCTGGGGTCTTGAGGCTCGTGTACCCTTTCTAGACAAAGAGTTCATCAACACCGCAATGAGCATAGATCCTGAGTGGAAAATGGTATAACCATATGAACCTGGTTTACTTTGTGTGCTTTGATGTTCAGCTCTAGATAAACTGCTCTAATGTAACATGTAAGCCTCTCTGGCTAACAGTAGAACAGAATGACATAGTATTACCTTTTTCCAACATGAGGAGGTGCTCAATGAAACCCACACCAAAAGAATTTTCATGTCTCATATGGAGAAAGTACCCTTCAAATTGTGGTCTCAACATGTGCTCATACATTACCTTTTCAAAGTAGTATGCTATATAACACATAATTTTACGTGATCCATTTTTCATATTAGTGCATAGATAAAATCATATTTGTGTCTTTTTGCTTCTCGCGGTTTTCTTATATCGGTTCCCTTATTTAGAACTTGATGGGCTATGCTATCGGAGGTGTTCCTTAATTGTCAAGCATGTTGGATGGTGGTGCTTTCTGATGTTGGCAGCTCCTACATGTGGATTTTAGTAATTTTATTTCCATAGAAATCAAATTGATGATGTTGGAACTGTTGTCCAGGAACAAAAATTAGTCTTACCTCTATTTCATGATACTGGAAAAAATGGTTAGAACTATATCAACTTGCATTTATCCTTGCAGATCAAGCATGATCTTGGAAGGATAGAGAAGTGGATCCTTCGCAACGCCTTTGATGATGAGAAGAACCCATATCTTCCAAAGGTAACTTTCTAATTCTGCATCATTTACTAATTTCTACCATCTTTGGGATAATATCACGACTTAATAGTTCTTTTGGATGATTTGGATGGAAGAATTTTTTAATTGTCCACTTTTTACATGGTTTCAGCACATATTGTTCAGGCAGAAGGAACAATTCAGTGATGGAGTTGGGTATAGCTGGATCGATGGTCTGAAGGATCATGCAAACAAACAAGTACGTATACCTGGATCTTGTTGCAGGTTTCCTTATTGGAGTTTCCATTTTAATCATATAGTAGTGGTTCTGATTACATGGCATATGTATTTAATTTTGTCGCAAAAGGAAGATAAAATGCTTGTACTACTTTTTTCTTAGAAAAAGGTGAAATTACATTTTTATTTTTTTTTCTTCAGCCTCAACTCATTGTAAGCAATTACTTATTATTACTGGTGTAAATGGACAGGTCACAGATGCAATGTTGATGAATGCGAGCTTTATTTACCCAGAAAATACTCCTACCACCAAAGAGGCATATTACTACAGGACCATCTTTGAGAAATTCTTTCCTAAGGTGTAACATTGTTTGTCGTTAGTTTTTGAGCTTTTAAACTGAGTATCATTCATATTTCTGTATTTAGCAGCTTCCATGTAGCATGCTTGTTTTGTTCTTCTGTTCGATCCATCAAATGCTAATAAATTTCCACTTCTGAGCAGAATGCTGCAAGGTCGACTGTTCCTGGGGGTCCAAGTGTTGCGTGCAGTACTGCAAAAGCAGTGGAATGGGATGCAGCATGGTCAAAAAATCTGGACCCTTCTGGTCGTGCTGCTCTTGGAGTTCACGAAGCTGCATACGAGGAAACACCAGACACCAACTCTGCTAATCTGATGAATGGTTCCTCTGAGACACGACAAGAAGGTTTAGTGGAGAAGACTGCTGCAGTTGCTTAGCTGAGGAAATTCCATCAGACATGTTTGGAACATAAATGAGAGAGGTGTCACTGAGGAAAGAGGTACAGTTTTCTAAGGAAGAAGATTGTGAATCTTTCTTTGCTTCTGTTTCTTCATCTTTTTTGTGATATTAGCTTGCATTAATTTTCTGAATTTGTGACAGATCGTGTGACGAGCGCCTGTGGTGTGGTGAAGTCGTAAATTATATCTAACAGTTGTAGAAGAGCTGGCTGGCTGTAATTTGTAACCTATTGCCTACGTAGATTAATTTTCTCAATGCTAGAATGCAATCTACGTTTTGGTAGGTTTGTTGTGTTTACATTTCATCTTTTTAAGAGTAATAAATTTGTTTGTTCTGAACTTTTTGAAGTTCCTTTTCCCAAGTTTTTTCCTTAGCCAAAGGTGCAAATTTGTCTTGAATGTTTGACAAAAAGTCCATTTTTTTCTCCTCATGTTTCAGATAGTATAATGTTATTTTAGTGTTTTAAAATGGTGAGAATTTTGCCTTTTTTAAGTCTTTTGGCATGTGCAAATCGAACAATTAGACTCACGGCACAAGGGGAAAATATCTTTCAATTTTAAAACATAAAAGGTAAAATTGATAATAGTGCAAACTGAAATATTAAAGGTAAAATTATACTTTTTATCAAACGTTAAAAAAAAAAAAATTGCAATATCCTAGATTCATAAAATTCCGTTGCTACAGATGCTCTTGAAGATTTGTCTTCGGTAGTAGCTAGTACCGCACGCTCCTGTCCTGTGCCTCATATAATGAAGCACACCAGATAAAAAGGACTGAATATAACATTGTTTTCAGAATACATAATTTCGACATTTGATATATATATATCTTTTCTGTCACTCTTGCAAGACAGTTTTGGAAAAATAAAGAATTTCCAGAATTTTTAATATTTATCCACTCAAAAAGAAGCAGCAGATTTAAAAAAGACAATCCTCGCTCTGAAATATGAAATCAGCAGATTGAAAAGTACTGTTTTAGGTTAATATTATTAGCTAGTTTACAGTCAGTGTCCGAGTTACATCAATAACTTTCAAGTATATGCATATACACTGGGGTATGTACAAAAAGATGGTTTCTGGTTCCACTGGCCTTAACAGATCCGGGTTGAGCATTTCCCAACTTCATCAAATAAAACCAACACTCAACTGATTTACATGGACAATTTGCCCCATGCTCCAATATTTTACCACCGGCAAATCCCAGGAGCCTCCATTCTGCTTTGAGCAAGTATTTCCTCATACTTTGAACCATATACAAAGCCCCACAGCTGCAGTTCAAGAAAACAGATTACCATCTTAATGCCATTGATGTTGCATAAAAACCAAAAAGCATATCTCGGCTACATTCATATATGTAGAATTGACCGCAGTAGCTCCACACATACCTCGACTTCTCTAACTTCGAAGTCTTCAGAGTGTGCAAGACAAGGGTTCCCATATGTTTCTGAGACTGCACTTGATCCATTTAATCTTTGATGGAAATTAACAAAATCAGTAACCAGCATAATAGAGACTACATTAACCTTTATCTTTGGAAATGGACATTCAATTGTAGTCACATAAATCAAATGGGTGTAGAACCAGTAAATAAATAACTGAGTATAAAGTAAGCACTCACAAATCACCATCCAAGTAGAGTGCAAAGTGGCCACCCCCACCAATTGCCAGAAAGTTGGTAGAGCACAAAGTGAAATATCGATTTGCACCTGTTGCAACAGTGCATTAGTGCACCATTAAAAGAAAGATTTCGAAACTGATGTTCACTTGGGTCTTGGTGCCCTTTCCTGAGGATATTTAAGTAACTCTTAAGCACTCAAACTGAAACACTAAGAATGAAAAAAATTTTGGATAATAGGCGTTCTAGCATCTAGAAAGATTACTGTAATTCCATGAAACCACTAAACACCTTATGTTCTCCATGGTCATTGGAATCTTGGAAATAAAGTGCGTAAGCATATACTTGCATTTGCAGCTCTATAAGACATTTTTAATCCCTCAGAAAGCACTGCATACATTATTAACTGCTTAATTGTTAATCTCTGCCACCCTCATCGAAAAGAAACCAACTCTTAATATTTAACAAATATATGACTTTTCACCCAATCAATTTCTTTGTTGTCCACAGCAAATAAAATCTAGTGACATGAAAATTCATCAATGTTATGCATGAAATGAGCTAGTAAATCCCATTCTTTACTACAATTTTCACCACAACGAATGTTTTTTCAACAGATGAACAAAATTAAATTCAGCATTTCCCATTACAGAGTAGAACTTAGATTTGTTGTCATGGGGAAGTGGTAATACCTGTAGGACGGTATATCACTGGATGACCAGAGGTGTTTGTGAAAACAAAGGTACTTTTTGTTCCCTATTCAAACTTCATGTCAAAATCATTGTTACAGGAAAATTCTTATCAAAATGAACAGCAAAGCTACCTGATATTTCTTGTTGCTAGGCCTTAGAGGTGCATCAACCAAGCCACCAAATACAGCACCTTTTCTGTCTCCAACAACCTGAAAGAAAATTAACACAACAAAAGATGTAGTTTCACACCTGTCTGAAAACAAATGTAGTAAAAAAGCTGAATGTCAGGAAAAAGAATCTCTTAATCCCGTAAATCTAGGCTGGCTTTTTTTCATGATCAAGAAAGTTAGTTAATTTAGTTTGAAGACAAAATTTTGCCCATATTTTTCCTAATATACACCCAATTAATGAGTATGCTAAGTGTAGGAACCGAGAAATGTCATAACAAATCACATAGTTTAAAGCTAATTTTAACAAATAAGTATGAGAAGAAAAAGAAAATTGATAAAGAGTATTGTTGATTAGAAGGCAATTGAATAAGGACATACTAGAGAATTTACATGTTAACTATAATCTCAAAAAGAAAACAAGACTATATTGTGGGAAAATAAAAATGGAAACCAAGTCAATATTTGTTGGATAGAGGGAGTATATTTCAACAAGCAATAAGAAATTATTACTATATTTTATATTCACTAAGGAAACAAATGCTTTCTTTTCCTAGAAAAATAACAAAAATCAATACAATATTTCTTGATTGGACATTGCAGTATTATGAATTTATAAGTTTTTTTGTTCAGTAAGCTACCAAAAGATTGCAAGGTACCCAATACCAAATAGAAACTTTGTTTTAAAAAGTTACAAATTGGAAAATACTCCAGTAATTCCACCTGTTATATTTTGCATACAGGGATAAGAGTATTGCATCAAACATCCATGCAAAATCTGTAGACTTTAAATTTCCTAATACTTCAACTTCAAAGCAGTACAAATACATGCACGTGCACACACATTTCCAAGGGAAGAAACATAAAGGTTATACAGTATTACCAGTAAACTTAGTCCAGGCCAAAGCATACTTCTTCTATATAAGGTTGAAAGCGATATCCCATGCCTCCATGTACTGCAAATAGCCAAATACATGCATGCATACACACACATGGACAAAAATAGAGTTAATGATGGACAAACATACTATTAATGATAATAACTACCAGTACAGGAATTTAACTCTAATTTGAAAGCTAATGCCTCGAACCTATAAAGCAGTAACCACTTCCTGCCTTGAACTAATGCTGGGAGTGAATTATAAAGGATGCTTCTAGCTTTATCTGAAAGAAGAAATGAAGGCTCAGAAGCAGCTGGAAGATCTCCCAACTCAAACTGCTCTTTCACATCCTGCATTGCCTTCAGCTCAAGTCCATCAAGGTTACCGTCAGTCTCATCGGTGAATCCCGTATCAGAACCACCCTTGCGCTCTTGACCCCGATATCCACCAATTTTGGCAGCCTGGTAAATAGCTCTAAGAGATTGTCTACCTCTAGAAAGCAAACCCTTCTTGGCACTGCTCTCTTTCCTAACATCAGATGGCTGGTCAACCATGTCTGCTACATTATCATTCTTCTCATCTTTATTTGAATTATCTCCAGCTTCTGAGGATGACAGCAATGAATAAAGGAATGCAGTAAAGGAAGAAGTATCGGGGCCATCAACTAACCCCCCTGTATCCTCTTCAGTAATTGATTCTAGCTGCTTTGTTTTTGAGTCACTTAAGTCTTCCTGTACACAAATAACTGAAGCTGTAATTTCGACAAATTCTCAACAGTTTGAAACTAACCATTAAAATACATCCAATATTCTCATTAAAAGGAAAAAAGTAAAAAAGTCAAGACGGATATCAGTATAATTTAAGGCCAACACTATGAAGATTGCCTTTAAACATTAGTAGATAAGGGTGCCTTCATGCTTATGTTAGCAGTTAGAATCAGAGAATTCCTGATGAAATCGGCTATTGATGCGAGAATTCTTGCTAGAAATTCTTGAAAATGATTAATAATATGTTAGACAGAAAAAGAAGCATCGATTCATTTCATCCCGAAACAAAACCCTAGTCAATCATTAAAACAAACAAAAGAACTGCTGCACAAAATCTAAAATCTCAGCATCTAAGCAATCATCCAAAACCAGCAACTCAACAATCAAATTTAAAGGAAAAAAAAAGTTGCAATTCCGAGTGAAGAGAAGCCCAAGCTAGATAAAGAGATATAAAGGGAACTTACAGCGGTTGGAGGAGGAGGAGGAGAAGGGTTGGAGGGTTTATCAGAGATAGGGTTAAGGAAGACAGTGGTAAGATCAGACACAAAGTGAACTGCTTTACTCCTCAATGACTTTGCTTTCCCCATAACTAGTTTATGGGTCAAAATTAGAATAATGGACTTCCACCACAGAAAATATTCTTTATCTACAAAGAGACACGATATTTTAATTCTTTAGCACTTTTTCTGATAAATTCAAACTCTCGCTTTCGGTAATTGCGAGAACGAAGAGGATAAACCACCATGTTCAAACTACCCTAGAAGAGGAAGAAGAAAAGTAAGTTCAAAGTTTAGTCCTTTAAGAATAGGTGCTGTTGGTGATGGAGCTTTTGAAGCTGATATCGGACAAGATGACCGCTGACCCTACACCCATGGCCCTAACCAACATTGCCCCATTTTTTAATTTTTCAAATATAAATTGGTGACCCTATCCAATCTGGACCATGACCCGATTCCTGAAGGTCCGAGGAAAAGGAAATGGGCTGGAAGTAGGGCTTGGGTGGGCTCAACTGTGTTAATCTTTTAATGAAGCCCAAACCCACAAAGAGAAAATTGTTTTTTCAGCTGCAGCTTATTTTACGTTAAATGTGTATATTGGAAGTATGTGTATTAAAAGCATAAGAATTGGCTGCATAGGATAGGAGTTTTTTCATGTATTTTATAAAATTTTTATATTTCCAACTATTAAATTTATAAGTTTGCCCATTGCCAAATTTTGTTCTTTTTTAGGGATGAACTCTTTAAAAACACATTTGGTTTAATTTTCTTTTTGAGGTATTTGATTTTTTTTTTACTATTTTTTTAAAAAAGAGTTTGCAATATTTTTCGATCAGTTTGTAGTGGTTAATTTTTATTTCAATCCGCTGTTATTTTAACTGTTTTATCTCAGATCATTTTCTATGAATCGATTAGATCTTTATTTTTTACAAAATTTCATGCGAATATGAATTTTTATATTAAAACAAATTCGTCGAATATGATTCAAGCTATTACAATAAACTTTTCTGGTCGAAACTTGTTGAGACCAATTTTAATTGATATTTTGTATTTTATACTTTTTTGTAATGTTACATATAAATATATTCTACCTAATTTCAATACAACTGGTTATTATTAATTAAAAAAGATCCAAATATTGATTTTCGCTCGTAATATAACAGTCCAATACAATTTTATAAATTGTAACTTTTATATATAATACTCCTATTTAAAGAAAAAAAAAAAGCATATGCACAAAATCGCTATAAAATTTTTAGGAAATATTTATAATAATATTTTTAGTAGCGTTAGAATATTTGCTCTCCATGAATATCAACTAACACAAACCACTTATACTTTGTCTGTTCATGGTCTAATACAACCTAGCATGGTTTATTTTACTATCCGGAAATATTTTGTTATTTATAAAGATTTCCTGTGTCATGTGATGATTTTTCATAATTTCAAAATCATAAATTTTAACAAAACATTAACACCACCAAATCCGTAAGTTTTTATAGTTTTATTTTATACTTGTATTTACCAATAATTAACAAAATTTCTTTGACCTCTATTTTAAGAAATTTTCTTTTTCGCATATTTTTTCTTTCTCTCTAAAAATATAAATTTTTAAATTATCCAATTTTTGTAGTTTTTTTTTTTAATAAAACGTACTATACTATACAGTCTGTACTATTGTCTAAAACAAATTATACGTAGTAAACTATGACGCAGCTCATCCAAGTAAATGAAAGAGTGGGTTCCTCTCATCCGTTTATTTTGGCAAGAATTCAAAATCTGCATTAAAAAATTATAAGTAAAAGGAAATGACAGCTAGGTCTGTGACGCTGTTTGCCACTTTAAGTGGATCATATAATCCAGCGGTCAAAAATAAGTATTCTTATTTTCCACGTGTCATGTACTTAATAAAAAACTAAAGCCAAATACATAGCTGTCTCCACGTGATCAATCATTGCCCGACTTAATGGGCGCAGATCTCGATGATTTTTTGTACGATGCGTTTACATGGACAATTAAATATTAGTTTCAATTTACTCATAAATCACGATTTTTTTTTATTGATAATTGTAATATTACGATGACCAAACTATAATTTGTAATAATAATAGAAAAATTAAAATAACTGAAAATTTGAGAATTCATTAACCGATATATGCAATTTACGGTGATTCAAATGCACAAGTTAACTAATTTGTCACATAGATAGCTGAATGAAGGATCACGTTATCAACGATTAAAGCATGGTTATTAAAACCGGACCGGGAGGTCGAACCGGTTTAACCGCGAACCATCGGCTGGTCGGGTTGGTTCAATGGATACAACCGGAAGATACTGTTTCAAACCGCCAAAAAACCGGGATAAAACTGGAGAAAACCGGGTTAAATGATAAAAAACCGATTTGATTTTAGAAAAACCAACTTTTTGTCCAAAATATTCATACAATATTATTTTTTCTGGAAAAAAATTAAATAAAATTATAAATACAAAATAATTAAAATTCAAAAAATTTAATGAATTTTTTATGAATAAAATAAAATTTTATAATTTATATTTGAAGAATTTCTTTAAAAATTTACAATTTTTTACTATATTTATCTTAAATTTTTGTTATAAATGTTGAATGACTTGAAAATATAGTCTTATTATTAATGTTTGATGATAAATATATTTTTCTAAATTATTTTTAATTTTTTTATATAGTGATATTTTCATAATATTTATATAAAACTTAAAAAATAATATATTTTTTAAAAAATAAAAAAAACCCGATTGAACCCCAACGAACCGATCGAACCACGAACCATTGAGCTCTTCGGTTCTTTATTCGGTCCGATTTTAATAACATTGGATTAAAGAGAGAAAGAGAGAGTGGAGGAGAGTGAGTGAAGGAGAGGGAGAGGGGACTTTTTTAAAATTGGTGTCTTTTAAAAGTTTATTTGAAAAAATGGGGCTGTTTTTCGAGTATTTGGAAAAATGAGGCATTTATCCCATTCCCGCAACAAGTACCTGTGGAAATGGGAAGGTGGGACCCAATGACTAGTTCAGATTCGCAGATGGTGGGGCCCTCAGTTCATTTCCGCAACACAGTGTTGCGAAAATAGAATTTTTTTATTTTTTAATATATATATATATATATATATATATATTGAAATAAAAGTGTTCTATTTAGAGAAATTGTTTAATATTATGAATTTAATTGCAAAAATAAATATAAAATTTTAAAAATTAAATATGTAAATTAAAAAAATTAAAGTTTATGGTCGATACCGAACCGATAAAATCGGATACCGAAATCTTTTAATTTTAGCTAACCGAACTTATAAGATAACGGAACTCAAATAGAAATTTTTATCAATTCGGTTCGATTAAAAATTATCAATTAAAAAATAAAACGACATCGTTTTGAACAAATATACAAAACGGTGTATTTTGAACAAATATAAAAATGATGTCATTTTATATAAATATCGATCAGTACATTTATTTTTCAAAATCAAACCAAATCGTATTAACCGAATATGTTGAAATTTTAAAATAAACAAACAAATCAAAAAATAATTTTATTGGTGGGGCCCACAGCTCTATTTCCGCAATACTGTACTGCTAAAATGGAAAAAATCGAAAAAATGATTGATTTTTTTGGTTATATTTTTTATTTTCCTGTTCCAATTTCATCACAAAATCAACCCTATTAGATTTAAACTTATTGATTTTATGTAATTAAACAAATGGATTAAATTATTTTCACTTAAATTCATTTGTTCAAAATGATGTCGTTTTATTTTTTAATTGATAATTTTTAATCGAATCGAATTGACAAAAAATTTCTATTTGAGTTCGGTTTGCTAAAATTAAAAAATTTCGGTATCCGATTTTATCAGTTCGGTACCGACCATAAACTTTAGATTTTTTTTAATTTACATATTTAATTTTCAAAATTTTATATTTATTTTTGCAATTAAATTCATAATATTGAATAATTTCTCTAAATAGAACACTTTTATTTATATATATATATATATATTAACAAATAAAAAAAATTCCATTTCCGCAACACTGTGTTACGAAAATGGAACTATGGGCCCCACCACCAATCAGTCTTCATCAATCACACCGGCTGCGGGTCCTACTTTGCTGATTCGGCAGTAGTTCATTGCGAAAATGGTATTTCCGACCCCATTTTTCCAAATAGTTTTAAAACAACCCCCATTTCCTAAATAAAAACAAAAAGTACACCATTCCTAAAAAAGTCCCGAAGGAGAGGGAACATGAGACAGAGAGGGGCCCACACCCACTCAAATTCCATAAGTAGATAACGTGGAAATGAATAAGACACGTTAAAAATCTAAATACTTTTCAAAATATTCCAAAATTATAATTATTTTTTTAAAATATATTATTATTAAAAAGTCCCTTGGAAGGACTTTGTAAGAACCCAAAATAGGTCCTAGTAGAATTCAAGGGCAATTACATGATATTAAAGTCCAATTAAACATTATTGGATGAATTATTATATTTTTCTTGACCTTTTGGCACTCTTTTGACTATATCTCCAGTTATAGAGCACAAAATTAGATGATTCAATTTGGGTTTGAAAGTATACATCCATACTAAGATTTCATATGAAGAAACCAAGTTTGAAATATGTTTTTAACTAGGCTATATTTAAGCATAAATTTCAGAATAGTTTGCAGCCTAGTCACTAGGAACAGACCTCGGTATTTTGTAAATATCTTAAAATATACAAATTCTATGGAGATGATTCTTGACGTTTTAGAAAATAGAAATATATTGTAATAAGTTGGTAGAAGATAACATTTGCTAAAAATGGCTTTTGGAAGGTCAAAAATTACATACAAGTCGAATTCAGAAAACTGCCTATGATAGAGGATACAATAGTCAAGTGATAATATAGTTTGAAGGCTAATTTAAAAGAGGATGAAAATTTAGGGGTCAATTTCTTAATATGAAACTTGAAGGGTAAATTATGAAAAAGGGATATAAAGGAGAGGTTGATTTAAGAAAAGAAAAAAATGAGTGGAACATTGTGTGACATGCAAATAAATGAGAGAAATTTATGTAGCATGCAATTAGTTAGAGGATTAAAAGAGATATTTGTGTGGGACATGCTGATGTCATTTTTCACTTAACTCACCATGCAAGCAATGTATTTAGGAGTATTTATAGAGGTTTGGTCGGCCATTTGAGAAGGAAAAACCAGAAATTCTTTATCCCTTATTCTCTCATTTCCTTTGTATTCTCTCAAGCAAACCAAGTTAAATTCATGATGGTTAATCAAGAAGTATTTGTGTAACAACTTTAAGGTAATTAATCTAATGAATTCCATCTTCTTCTTCTTCTTTTCATTCTCATTTTATTGAGGTAATGGTTGAGTATGGTGCTGGAGTTTTTGATTAAAAGATGATGTTGGTTATAAAGGAGAAGAGGAGGGTAGAAACAAGGAAAAGTAGTTACAAAGAGTAGAGAGCAAGGAGAATTTAAAGAAGATTTGAGTTGCATGTGCAGGTTTGGGAACTATTATTTCTTGCATGCATTAATATTGTGTTCATTATGGATTTTATAAGTATATTGACTTGAATTAAGATATTAGACATTAATGTGAAAGTGCTGTCCAGAAATTCGGATTGACCTCCAATGACTAATTTGATCATAAGTTGAGTTTTTAAACTCCAAATTTGATGTTACTAGTTGGGTTAGAACCGGGACTTCTGTGCCTACAAATGTTATAGAAATAAAAATAATGAAATTTTGCCTCTAAGGTCCTCAAAAATGCCCAAAACAGTAGCCTTTGAAAGAAGAAAAGTTAATAAATTTGAAATTCTGAGTTAAGTTTCTATGAACCAGTTTCGGAATTTTGTGGATATCTTGAATTTTAAAACTCTGATTTGAGTAAACTCAGTTGGTGCTTCCTCTTAGGATTTGGACCTAAAATTTTGTAGAAGAAACCTATATTTAATTCTGCCTCTAAGTGCTCCTAAAATTAATTTAAAATTCGGACTGAGCTGCTACCTAGTTGTTAAGAACATGTTACAGTATTTTTGCTATAAATATTTGTTGAGGAGTCGAAATCCATTGAAACAAAATTCCGGTTAAAATAAACTCATAGGAGCATCATCTTCATGAAGGAAGGTTATTTAAATTTTGTACCTATTTTATTATATGAATTTATTAATTGGTGATAAAAACTGAATTAGGTGCAGTAAAGTGCTGCCTAGGAAACGAGAATGGACTGTAGTAATTTGAGTGTATCTCTTGTTATAGAGGTTGAAATGAGATGATTCCAAATTCTGATGAAATTAGACTTATTTATCTACAACCTTTGTGAAGAAATCATAATTTTATTCCGTCTATAAATATGTCAAAAAGTGACTCGAATTTGGAACTGTTGACAACACTTTTTCAGTGGACAGTTTGCAGTATTTTGCGCATAATTAATTTTGTAGAGGTCAAAATGCTATGGGACAAAATTCCTATTAAAATATACTCATAGAAGAACAATTTTTGTGAAGGAAGGTTGGCTTAAATCTGTGCAAATTGTTTTCTATGAATTTTCTAATTCGTAACTAAAATTGATTTTGTTATTATGAACTGCTGTCTAGTGTTAACAAACAGCTTGTGGTATTTTTGTTATAACTCATGATAGAAGGCTCAAAATGCTATGGGACAAAATTCCAGTTAAAATAGACTTATGGGAGTACAACTCTTATGAATAAATGTTAGTTCAATTCTGTGCTTATTTTGTTCCACGAATTTTTCAATGTGGTCACACAAACTGTTTTCAATGACATTGCTGATTGTATAATTATAGGTAATAATAGTGGTATTATAAATTTATACATGACTATGGTGTTAGATGATATATGTATATGATATAAAGGTACGATAATATTATAATCTAAAGCTATAAGTGCATGAAAGTTTAGAAAATATAGTATGCAATAAGACCATGAAAAAGCATATGGATAATTACTTATTTTAATGAATATGATTATGCCTACATGCTAATGTCTACTGAATAACATGTTAAGGTAAATTATTACAGTATTATAAAATTACCATTGCTTAATTTGATACCTGAATTTAATTATGTGTGTGTGTGTATATATATATATATATATATATATATATGATATTGCCATATTAAGCAATGGGTGTGAATAGATGACGAAGTATGTATACGACACTTATAAGTACAAATATGTTATTATTTACCTAATTTACATAGCATAGATCATACTCGTATATTATAAATATAGACCATGCTCATATGATATGAATATAGATCATGCTTGTATGACTATCAATAAAGGATCATATGCATACATATTGATAAACATGCTTATAAGAATAAGCTTACTATATGCGAATGTACCTACAGGTATGTACATTTATGATTATATATATGAGTGTATGAGCATGTAATTGCCCAATGAGATAGAAAATGTTTAGCATGACTATGAACATGTGAGATGCTTAATGAGAACATGATCAAGCATATGATATGATGATTATATGTCATGCCTATATGTCATGATGCAAACTTATAGTCACACGAAATGGATGAGCTAATTGTGTAACTTGGCTTATAAAATGTGCATATATCTGTTTATGCACCAGAGAACTTATAGTTTTACAAGACTCTATATATGTACAAATAGTATACTATGAATACAGTCTTAACATGTGAATTGAACACGAATATAGTTCTGCCTGCGATAGAGTTTTAGATGTGGATAGATAAGCGCCTATAGGGAAATTGCAGCTGCCATAGTTTGGCCCAATTGGGTCCATAGTATGTATGATCCCGTTTGGATCATGAACAGCCCCGTTTGGGTTGATAGGCGACCCTATTTGGATCTGCTTGACCGGTCCACAGTATATTTGGCCCCGTTTGGGTCTATAGATTCGATATCTTCGGATATCCTTCATTTTGATACCGATGTGTATCCATAGTTCCCGTTATCCACTGATAGAACTTAGGCAGGCTAAACTATAAGTACAACACAGATATTAAAGTATAAAGTACATAGCAAGCATCATATAAGGGTTAAGGATATTGCTTGATTACATGTTTGACTTGATTTGCTTGTATTGTTTCATAAGTTTAATTAAATAAAGTTTACCAAGTAACACACGATATGTATGCTATTTATAGTTGGTTCCAAATGTTCAAAATTGCTTAAATGAGTTAAATGCATAAAGAATTATCAGTAATGATACAATACAAGCATGCTAAGTTAACTGTTAAGCTTTTCAAATGCTTTTATTGTTTACTACGTGAGGTTGTTAGATTTGTCAGGATTTTCTAATCCATTGATTATATGTTAAATAAATGTATATATTTAAAGTGTGCTGAGTGTGATTACTGAAGCAATGGCAATATCGAAATGCTTTAAAAGTTGAAAAAGATACAAGGTAAAGATATAATAGTTTAATAATAATAGTAAGTATTCCAACGAATGAGAATGCATCTCATACATGGAAAATATTATACATGTGTATAGGGAATAGAAATTATTTGAATACAGTACCATGTTTCTAAGATAGTTAAGTATATCCAAATGATCACTAAGACTAAATTGTGGGAACTCATAAAGTATAGATAAAGTATATATATAAATATTTGTAAATAAGTGATAGAAATATGACTTAGTTAGTAAATGTTTGGCAGTTGATATTGATATATGAATAATATAGTCATTAATGTTTGACAAATAATAATTCAAGTAATTGGTCAAGAGTAACATAAAGAAATCCAGAAAGTAAGCTTGATGTATAGGATTCAAGTATTGAATAAATATTGATAAAGTTATGAAATTGATAAGCAAAGGAAATATCAATAGGTGTTGTTATTGGTTATAAGAATAGCATAAGAGAATATAACACTGGGAGATTATAGTGAATATTGTTTATAATGATTGGTTTATTTGCTTTAAGATGTGTATATATGGGTTTTCATCTTGATGACCTTTAAAAGGGGTCGTCCACATGTTTTTGTTCCCCACTAAGTTTTATAGCTTAGCACGGGTGTTTCATCCGTGTAGGTTGCAAGTAAGGATTGTTTTTCCCGAGATGATATCTGCAGCAGGATGGCCAACACAAGAGAGAGATTGAAAGTATAGTCTACTGTTGAATGCATTTTGTTTACAAGATTTTTATTTACTTTGACAAGGATGTGATGTACAGATGATTAATAGATATAAATGTTGTATTATATAAAAATACTCTTAAGTATACAGTAAAGTGTTATTAGTATAGTTTATATGTTGGATTTATGTTTGAAGTTTAAAACTAAATATATATATATATATATATTGAACATTAAACCTAGCAAGCTTGCTTAATGTTACAGAATATAGTGTTTGCAACTATGTAGTCGATAAGAGTGTTACAGACTTTTTTTTAATAATATTTTTTTAAAATAATAATAAAAATAAAATGTGTCAGAAAATATTTATTTTTTTGAGGTTGTGTTAGAAGACGCTTGTATTTTCAGCGTTATCCAACAGGCGGGGCCATGATGGAAAACATATATATATATATGGAGATAGAGTGTATATTTAATTTTTTAAATTTTTGATTAAGTGAGTTATCCCATTTAGTTATTTATACATTAATATATCTTAAATTGATGTTCATAATAATCAACAACTGTAAATTATATACACTCCATATATATATATATATATATATATTTGATGGAAGACGTAGCCAGTGGCTGTGTCTTCCATCATGGCTCTGTCTGTTGGATGATGCTGAAAGTACAAGCATTTTTTAACACAATCCAAAAATGTAAATATTTTCTGACACATCATATTTTTGTTATTATTTTTTAAAAATATTTTATTTAAAAAAAGTCCCCTTGTATATCTGAATCCATTTTTTTTTCTTTTGTCAAAAAAGCCGATATCTTTCACTTTTTCTCTGCGATCCCAATTTTGTCTACCTCTAATAGTAAACTCTATCTATTTTCTATATCAATTTCAAATATAGATAGAGTTTGGGATCAAAGGCAGAAAAGATTGGGATCAGAGAGAAAAAAAGGGAGAGATATTGGCTTTTTTGATAGAATAAAGAAAGGAAATAAATTTACAGATCTAAGAGATAGAGGGGAGAGAGAATGGCTTGAAAATTTTATAATTTTTTTTTATTTTTAAAATAATGCCATGTTATCATGCAGTCAGTTGCTTAAATGGCAAGTTGGCTGATGAGTGCACTTGAGACACTTTGAATTCTATGTGCTAATAATCGGATTCTCAATTTTTTGGTCATTATAACTTTTCTGATATAAAATAAAAATTAGATTACTTTTTATTTACAAATTATAATTTAATGACCATAACATTACAATTACCAAATTTTAGTAATTATGGACGCAATTAATTAGATCAATTAATAAGAAAATAATTGCATTTTATCTTACGTTTCCTTTCAATTTTTTTTTTCAAGATCTCTTAATTTTATCACAACAATCCTTACCAAAAATATTATTGCAATAGTCAACTGAAATTTTTTTAATTTAATTGGATCAATTTCTTTTTTAGGAGATCAAGACTGTATTAAATGAGTCCTTAAAAATAATAAAATTAAGTCATATAGATTTTGATTTCAGTTTTTAATTAGAATTTTTAATTTGTTACAAATTTAATTTCAAAATATTTCATCACTTAAACTTAATTGAACCGGTCCATTAATATTGATTTTTAAAAATTATTAACCATTAATCAGTCCGTTACATTCGGTTAACCAGTCTATCGGTTTCAATTTTTCAGTTTGGTTAACCAATATTTTTCGATTAACCATTAAAATTTATAACATAAAATTATATAAAAAAAGATAAATTTCAATTCAATTTCAAATATGTAAAGTAATTTAATATAAAAATTGTGACACCTCTAATAAGGCCCTAAGAGAATGTACATGTATTCTAAAGATAATAGTAGTGATATTTGTTGAGTTAATCGATGAATTATAGGTTGAAGACATAGAGGTGATTGCTTAAAATAATAAAGGGGTAAAATGGTCGTTTCAAATTAAGTTACGTATATGATTAATTTTGAGAAAATGTAAGTTAAGGGACCCAATTGAAAAGTATAAGAAAGAGTTTAGGGGAAGAAACATAAATTTGAGGGAAAGAAAGGAGTCAAGTGTAATTTTTGGTAAAGCTAACAAGTGGACCAATAGAAACAAGAATCCTAGCCTTCTAGAATGTCTTGAGAAAGGATAAAATTACAGATTTTGAAGGGTGTTGGTCGGCTACTTCATTCCAAAGGACTCTAAGACACCATTTTTTTCTCTTAAGCTCAAATCTCTAACCTCTAAATAATCCCCAAATCCAATTCTATGCTTGTGAGAAGAGAGAGATTTTAGAGGTTAATATTTTTAAGGTAAGAACAATATCTTTTCTACCTCCTTTGCTTTTTATTATTAGATATTAAATTAAATAATTATATGAATCTTTAAGCATAATAAGCTATGATTTATTATGAAGAAAGAGAGAGAAGCAAAGGCAAGGAGCAAGAGATGTGGATAGCTTGAAGAATTAGACATGAAGAGGTATGAGAACTTATTTGAAATTGTTGTGTTGCTTTGTTATGATGATTTGAGTTGTTAGAATGAATTTTTTATTAAAGGGATACCTAAATAGGATGGGTAAATTGGCATGAGAACCGGAATTCTTGATATGCTTTCTCTTTGGCAAAAATCTGTCCTTAGGCTTCCTAAACCTATTTGGACTGTTTTGCACATATATAGAGTTTGAGAGACCTAAATTGAATAATTTTAGTTGGGTTAGAAACTAGATTCATAAATCTAAATTTCATTAAAAGATACCCATGTCTGATTCTGGCCCTATGATGGTTAAAATTGAGCCCGAAATCAGGTTTTGTCTGCTACCCTATCATTGGGAGCAGTACGTCTTTTTTGTTGAATACCTTGAGATTTATAAGGTAAAATGAAATGATTTTTAATGTTCCAGAAAATAGAAATGTAGGGGAACAACTTTGTAAAAGATAACTTTTCCAGAAAAAGTCGTTTAGTGTGTCTAAATTACAATGCAAGTTAAGTTATTGAACCAGTTGGCAGGATTTTGGTGAGCAGGGGACACTCGTTATTGGCTAGCGCCCACTGTCGCGCTCGCGAAAGCAAGCTTTTGTCCCCTAATTTAGCTTGTTCTTCCTCTTTTCTACCACATTGGACTGCCCCTATGCGTTGTGCCAATAATAGGACGCATTATGCCTTAAAATATGGTCATAAGGAGCCTATAAATGTATATGTATATGTATATGAATTTATATCAAGGTATATATATGTGTGTATACACACACACACACACACACACACACACACACACACACACACACACACACACATATATATATATATAGGGATTGTAATATTAGTAAACATGTTGATAGTAATATTTCATCTTATTGATACTTATGAACATGCATATGTACAGTTATGGATTATGATGCAATATAATGAATTGAATAAAATTGATAGAATAATATATGAAAACAATTGAATAGAAATGCTATGGCTCACCATAATTTGATCTACATGTTGTTTTACCTAACCTTACCCATGTATAACATATAGAGAGCATGAGGCTATGGATTGTTTAGGCCATTACTTGGTCTAGCATCGACCTTATGCATGTAACCAATGGAATTAGAATATAAGAGGACAAAAGAAGACCCTTAAGCCAAATATGTATGTATGTATATATGGATATATGTATATATACATAAATGTATAGGGACGTAATATTAATAGGTTATGGAATACATGTGATAAATAATAGAACAGTGAGAGGTATTATAAGGAAATTAAGACACATAAAGTTAATTCAAGAAATTACCAAGCTCATATATCAAATTGTTTGTTTGTAAACTAATGTGATTAAAGTATATAAATATTAATAAGGGCATCAACATATAAGCTTGAAGATATATATGCATATAAAGGTACATAAGGATAAATAGAACTAATAATACTCTAATTAGGTGAAGCATATGTTTATAGCTGTATATGGATATTTATGCTTCAGGAATATGCATTTGTGTTACAATCGCGTTATTGTAGACAGCTATGGATATTACTATATGTATATATATGTATATGTATATTATGACGTATAGGACATATATATATATATAATGTAATGCATTAAATGCAACGTAATAGGCTCAAGTATGAGTATGAATATGAGTACGAAGAGCACATGTACAGAATGAATTATACAGATATATGTGCATTTATGCATATAGATAATAGTCTCTATATGAATGTAACTCTTATGATTATGTTATATAATCATAGTAATGATCATACATGACCAAAGATGTTACAAATAGAGCATGTAAACTATATAATGTTTATAAGCCTGAATTATACATTAATGCTCAAAGCTGTGCTACTATGTTTATAAAGGATATCGGTATATGCACATATGCATATAAAAGCAATTAGATTTTACAAAATATAAATGATTTATAGGATTATTCAGTTTAATTATCAATGTTATATATATGAATATAAGATATAGCTAATTTGTAGCAATACACAGAAATGTATGAACATGTAAATAATACCATGCTCATAAATATGTTTTGCAATCAAGTTAAAAGTGAATAAGACGTAATAGAGAAAAGTAATGATAGTTAAAATAAAAAGTTACAGTTGCCTGCGTCTGTGTCTAGATTGTGGATAAATAGGCATGCCTATAAGGGTATTTTGCAGCTACTACAGTACATATTTGGCTCTGTTGGGTCTATAGTAAAGATTTGGTCTTGTTGGGTCTACAATATGGATTTGGCCCTGTTGGGTCTACAGTACAGGTTTGGTCCCATATGGATCATTAACAGTTTCGTACCTTCGGGTACTATAGTTAAACCGTTATCCATATTCTTAGCGAAAAGTGCAGGCTTATTACAGGATATAAGTAAAGTAACATGAAAAATAATTTAATCGCAATAGTATGATACATCATGATCTGATCTAAATAATTACTTTATTTAATCCATGTATAGTATATATAGAGTATGAAATCTATAAAACTTATAGTAACTCTTGCATATAATAAAAATGACTGTAATTACCTTATGTTTGCTTCACTCAAGACTGTTGTTTTTACATGCAAGTTTATATACACAGGTGAGCACGTATAAATTGAATAATTATTGTTATTGATTATAGTATCCTCTTGCAACCTTAATAATAAGTCTGATAGTGTTGTATGGCAAATTTTATACTGCGATTCCAGATTATATTTGACTAACATTACGCCTATATGTGTAAGTTATTGGTGACTATAGTAAGAGGTTATTTTCAAATATATTCTTCTTTGTTCCCTACTAAGCCAGTAGGCTTAGCATGAGTGTTTATCTGTATAGGTAATTAGAGCTAGAATTTTGCTTGGTGGGACAAGATTTGCTGTAGCAAGGCCAACACTAGGGATAGGAAGAGTCTAAGTATGTAATTATATTTTTGTTGTCCTTGTAATTATTCTATTGTATTAAATAGAATGTAATATGAAGAACATGATAAGAGCAAGTGTTAAGTAACCTAAAACTACCTTAGTAAATCTTCTCTATGTGTTGATGCATGCTATTTAAGATAGTACATGTATAATCTTAGGTAATAGGAGAGACTAGGATAGTCCTTACAAAAATTATGAAACAAATATAATTTACTAGCCAAAATTCATGTTGTAGAAATTAATAGCTAATATTATAAAATAGATTTGATATTTGTTGAAAATTAATATGTTTGATTCTAAATCAAATAAAATTTTGGATAATATTAAATGTTATAATATAAACTCTAAAATATAAGAAAATATAATTAAATACTATTAAGTAAAATATGAACACCGATGTATGATAAAAATAACATATATAAAAGTTAATCGGATACTATATATATATATATATTACTATATAACTAAAGAGAATTACATAATCTAAATTTAATTTAAAGTATTATATAAATTTTATTGAAAAATATAAAAAATTAAGGTATAAAAATATAATTTAAAATATTATTTTATGTAAATTTTAAAGAAAAATAGAAAAAATTAAAGATATATATATATATATGTATATATATATATATATATATATATATATATATATATATATATGAATCGGTTAATCAGTACTCAAAAATTTAAATTATAACCATTAACAAAAAAATATAAAAATTAAAAATCGTAATCGAATCTATCGTTCTGTTAACCATAAAAATCGATTTTGTTTCGAACTGATTTTGTAGTTAATCATATTTTTGATTTTTTTCTCATCCCATGTAAAATGCTTTATATTTTTCAAGATTTTGCCTCCATTTTATTTATGTTTTAATTATGTAAAACGTAGTAATATTTTATTTGAAAATACTCCCACCCTTTTAAAAAATTTGCCTCCACTAAATACTGGATCCTTGCTCTAGCACGGACGATATATAGCATGTTCATTTTCTCCATACTTATTTCTTTCATTTACTTTTTAGTAGCTTTTTGTATTACATGAATAAAAAAAATTCTTACCAAAACATCATAGTAAAAAGAAAATGCAAGAGGTCATAATTTGTTTACTATTCACATTTAACACAAGAATCAATCTATTTGTCCTGAACACCTATTATATCAGTCCATTACTTGAAAAAATGGTACCATTTTACATTTAAATTTGGTCGTGAGGTTTTGTTGTCCCCCCTCTAAAATTATTTTCAAACATCAAAATGCTTTTATTAGTGCTGAAAAAAGTGTTAACCAAACTTTTTAATAATTATAATGACATTTCTTTTATTCTTTCAACTGTTATGAAAGTATTTTAGCATGATTTTGAATAATTTTTTATAATATATTTTTAGAAGAAAAACAAGTGAGATTTGAAATTTGACCAATTAAAAAAATAGTTAAAAATTTTTATCCGTTTATAGGTAATTTTAAATTTTAAATTGCTCTAAATATAATTTAAAGAGCAAAATATAGTTTCAAGATAGATATGGAGGAAAAATTGATTTTATTATAAAAGAAAACTCTCCTAATTAATTAAAAATCGCATTAAATTTAAAAGTTTATATTTTTTGTTGGTATTGAAATGATAGAAAATTCAATTCTTACCTCACTTATGAAACGTACGTTATTGAAAAATTCACTTTTAATTATGGATTTAATAATATCCAATTTCGGATTAATCGGTTTTATGTGCTCAACCGGGCCTGATAAAAAAACCGAAGGGTCATGTACCAAAAAAAATTATGGAAATGATAAGATTTC
Source organism: Excoecaria agallocha (assembly GCA_037975025.1). Lineage (NCBI taxonomy): Eukaryota > Viridiplantae > Streptophyta > Magnoliopsida > Malpighiales > Euphorbiaceae > Excoecaria > Excoecaria agallocha. The sequence goes on along the minus strand of CM075807.1, from coordinate 116,111,273 downwards.
TTGGCATTTTTCTTCTTCATGCTCTTATAAAGCAGGACAAGAAGGCTGAACCCATCCATAAAAGTACAAGCAGTTCACCGTTTTCAATTCCTCACAAACATATACAGTCGCAAAGAAGCGAGAGAGTGAAGTTCAATGGCGACCCTGAAAGTTCCTGCCCATGTTCCACCTCCATCTGAGGATGCTGAGCAGCTTCACAAAGCTTTTGAAGGTCTCCTTTTTCATATTTTTCGATCATCTGTTTGGTTCTTAAGTTGATGATCTGATGTTTTTATCTGATAGTTCTAGTGTTTGATCATTCTGTTTTTTCTCTCGTTTTATACGATCAATCAATGCTTTGTCTTTGGTTAATAATGATTTGGTTTGAAATTGATGATCTAAATTTTGACTTAGGGGTTCGATGTTTTGTCTTTGAGTCATACTGGTTAGTGTTAGATCTCTCTATGCTTATCTGCATTTGGTTGGGTTCATGATTTGATCTGTTCAGAAATTGCTTTTTTCTTTTCCTCGGAAGAAAATAATAGTGAGAAAAATCCATCACACTTTTACACATCTGGTGCTGATTTTATTTTGCACCTGTTTGGATGCAAATTTCATTCTGTTTGGATAGATAGGCACACTGGTAAATTTTCGCATTAGTTCTCTGGATTATTATGTTTGATTCTGCTAGCGGATTTCATTTTACTTTTTTTTTCTTATTTGGCATATTGGCTTCAACCAAGAAATGTTGGGAAAATAATTATCTCTCGCACTTATTTGTAATATAATTACTGTTCTTCTGAATGTCTCTATATAAGGTCAATCCACTGTTAGATATATAACTTCCAGTATGCTAACCTGATGTTTTGTGAATTATTTATTCTGATGAAATTTGGATTCAATTGGAGAAATAATTAATTTTTCATTCAAAGTTATTAATATCTTTCCCCCGTTCTATCTGGTTGGTTGGACTGTTACTGAGACATTCTTCTTTTCAGGATGGGGTACTAATGAGAAATTGATCATCTCTGTTTTGGCTCATAGAAATGCTGCTCAGCGCAACTCAATTCGACAGGTTTATGCTGAATCTTATGGGGAAGATCTCCTTAAAGCCCTAGACAAAGAACTCTCCAGTGATTTTGAGGTCTGAACTTTTTTTTTTTTAAATCGATTTAATGATTGTTCAAATAGATTAGCTCTCTCTTTTATTTTTTCTTTCTTTTTTTTTTTCCTCCTGTAAAGCAAGATAATTTTGCAGCCACGTAATCTTTTAATGCTGGATTCCCTACTTCAGGAGGAGAATCATGCTGAACCCTGCATTGACATTTAGATAGCTGATGCTTGAATTTGCTAAATTTTTTACCTTATGCAGAGATCTATATTGTTGTGGACATTGGATCCTGCAGAACGTGATGCATATTTGGCATATGAAGCCACCAAAAGGTTGACCTCAAGCAATTGGGTTCTCATGGAAATAGCTTGTACTAGATCTTCTGTTGACCTATTTAAGGTCAGACAGGCATATCATGCTCGTTATAAGAGATCCCTCGAGGAAGATGTTGCATATCACACAACTGGAGACTACCGCAAGGTACTGGACAACTGCCTTCAATCTCTAGGACATTTTGCTTAATATTCGTAAGGAGTTGGCCTATGATACTTGTTATAAGAGATCCCTTGTGGAAAATGTTGCACTCATACGGAGATGGCCTTTTATGTTATGATTAGCACTGCGTTGCATTTTCTAAATTTTCATTGACAGAAGGCAAATATTCTCTTTGAAGTTGCAAGACATGCAAATCATCACCATCTGTAATTTTCATCATATGCCTTCGATGGATTTGTTTTCTCCCTTGATATAGAAATTTGTCATTTCTATTCCTGAGTTGAATTGGTTTCTACGATTTTCACTATTGCTTCTGTGCAGCTGTTGGTTCCTCTTGTGACTGCATTCCGATACGAGGGTGCAGAGGTGAACATGACTTTGGCTAAATCAGAGGCTAAGATACTTCATGAGAAGATCTCAGACAAAGCTTATAATGATGAGGAGATCATAAGGATTCTATCTACAAGAAGCAAGGCTCAGATCAATGCAACTCTAAATCATTATAATAATTCCTATGGGAACGCCATCAACAAGGTATCAGCAACCTCTTAATCATTCCTTGATCCAGATTCTGAATTATAATTAGTCAAATAACGATGTTCTCAGTTTTAAGAAGTTTAATAGTTTGCTTTTTGAATAAAGCTGAATATCAAAAGAAATATGTTTTGCAGAATTTGAAGGCAGACCCTAAAGATGAGTTCCTCAAGTTTCTGAGAGCAACAATCAAATGCTTGACCTGTCCAGAGAAGTACTTTGAGAAGGTTCTGCGACAGGCCATCAACAAGTTAGGGACAGATGAATGGGCTCTGACTAGAGTTGTGACCACTAGGGCAGAAGTTGACATGGAACGCATCAAAGAGGAATACCATCGCCGGAACAGTGTTCCATTGGATCGAGCAATTGCTGGAGACACTTCTGGAGATTATGAGAGCATGCTTATTGCCTTGATTGGCCATGGGGATATCTGAGCCATTCCTTTTGAGTCCTTTTTGAGTAATTTATGTTTTGTAAGATTGTTGTTTATGCTTGATTGACTTTACCCTGCTGGCGGGTATCTTTGCATGGATGTCTTTATTGCTGGTATTTGTGATTGTGTTTTTTCTGCAAAGATTTTGCGCCATTGCTGGCTTTATAGAAGTGTGGAAGCTTATATTTCTATATTATGATTATGCTATATTATGAAAGCTTATATTTCTACATCCTCTTAAAATTATTTATGTTTCTCTTTTGCTCTTTGCTGTTGCTCTTTTCTTTTTACTATATGTTGTTTCCGGTCATAAAAGGACAGCCATGCATAGTCACAAGTTTAAACACGATCAGTATAATTTACCCACCAATCAGTCACTTTCCATAAACAGTTTGATTCTAAAACTTGATTAAATTATTACCCGAAGAGTGAACGTTACTCTCCATAATGCCATCAAGACTATACCTATTGCGGCTGGAGAAAAACTCCCAACTGCGAGGATAATAGTCATTCAATTATCCACCCCTCGAGCATTTTTTATCTAAATGTCAAACAGATTAGACATCCGCTGCCATCATGTATCATATTCATACACCACTATAACGTCCAAACGGAACCTTCGCTAATTAAAACATACACACTCACAGAGGAATAACATTAAAAAGCCAACATTTCTCGGAGTCAGAGCAATAGTGGAAGTTAAGATTGTTCCCCTTTTACACCAATGCAATGCTGCTTTCACCACCAGGGGGCTTGCGGATGCCGCCAAAATAGTCCCTGGATTCTGAGTTTCCATCTGCAAAGATGTTACTCCCACTCATTTCTTTCAGTTTTGCACTGCTTAGTGGTTTTTCCACAGATCCAGGAGCAACATCTCCTTTGAAAATATCATTGCCCGTTAACTCCTGAAACTTCTGGTTGTGTATTTTCTTTGATGCCTTAACCACTGGTTCTTCACCAAACATTATGTTAATTTGACCTCCTGCGGGCTGTTCAAATTGAAAAACAAACTTCATTTATGCAGCTTAACTAGAAACCAAAATCCAACATGACTTGCATAATACTTGGCAAAACAACAGCAAAGCATGTATGCATAACGAGATGAGAAAGATTGGTCAGTTTGATAGTCATTTGCATCATTTGACATGCATAAGATAATTGAACTGCATCTCTCTGTCTATAAAAATGGATTTGTGATTCTGTAATTTTATCACTCCCATAAGAGCAAGTCACTGAAAACATTTGGCCACTATTATGACAGCCCACAAATTATTTGGACATGTTAGAACAAAGGAGCAGTATGTTAATGTTTACGTTAATATTGGCATAACAATATGCGTGATTAATGAGAATAAGTAGAATCCCAACTTACATTGGAAACTTTGACAGAAGTGCGTATGTATCTTGGAGCAGGTTTCTCAATTTCTTTGTTTTGTTTTGATTCCAAGGTGCGGGCAGCAGCCAAAGATCGGGGTGTAATTTCAGGGGGAGGGGCAAAGATATCATTTCCACTGATCTCCTTGAATTTTGCATTTGAAATATGCTTTTTACTCTTCATGTCCGCCCCACTTTGAAGAGTCCCACTCAACTCACGCTGCTTGGCTACTTCAGGGAGAGAGGTAGGTTTCTTGGGGGAAATACTCTCCTCAGCATTAAATGATATTTGGCTAATTCCATTCATTGCTTGCTGAATGTATAATAATACAAAAACATAGGAGAAGAATTATCACTATCATTAACTTTGGTATAAAAGTAATGGAGAATATTTGTCTGAAACCCAACGACGTTGTGAGATTGGATAAGCACCTGATATGTGCGCACACTAGTTTTGGTAGCTCTGCCAGAATGAGATGCATCTCTACCATTAGCTGCAAATATATCACTGCCATTCATCTCCTTTAGTTTATAACCTGAACAAGGCTTCCTGAAAATAGTGAACAGGGCAATTGAGATGGCTTGGACAATTGATAGCCATACATATTATGAGATCCATGGGGGAAAACTCTCTTTTGACTGGGGTCCTGAGAGATGCACTTGATGCTCAAATATAAAATAAGAAAGGGCAACATGGGAAAAGCACATAGTAAAGGAAAGTGACGTTGCTTGGCATGTAATCCTCATATTTCATGAATTCTGCAAGAGATTATGTGGTGTCCACTTCTTATAATAGCTACCAAAGTAGGATTCTTTTTAGCATTTTAAAGAAAAATCAAGTTTGATGCAGCAAGAAGCTTCTAGTTTATCGAGTTCTAATGAGAAAAATGTGTAAAGAGTAAAATCAAGATGAATATCAATCATAAAAAAATTTCTACTTTGTCAATAAGTCAATTAGCACTTCCAAATAATCGTAAATTTACAGAAGGCCTCCGATCAAGTTTGAGCAATCACAGTCATGGTACCTCATCAAAACTGCACAAATATCTCAGCATTTCCCCCCACGAAGCACTTAGAAACTTGGTACAGCCAAGCAGCTACACTCCAACAAATATTCAAGTCTTCAATCGTCCTTCTCCTTCACCCGTCTTCTACTTAGTATATAATCAATTAATAATCAAGTTTCCATTCCGTTCCTTTCAAATTAAATCTGTTTGGGGCAAAATCTTATCTTTTAGTGATTAAAGAGACCAAAGAAACATTTATCATCAAATCCCAGAGCCCCATTGACATTTTTGGTTCAACCAGCAAAACTAAATATCCAAGGGCCAAATTAATTCCATCTAGCAATATGCTATGCCAGGACTAACAGAAATGATACATCAACAGGACGACTCATTGAGCTACTTTCATTATATACTGTCTCCTCAATTGTCATTATGTTAAAAAACGAGGGTTTTTTTTTTCTTCAAATAAAAAAGGAAAGGAATAGAAGATCTTAAAACTGTCTAATTAGATATGATCAATTTGCAAGGCGAACCAACCAAAAAAAAAAAAAAAAGCCTCCGTATTTAACATTTTAAGAAATTTGCGAACAAATCATCCAAATGGCTTTTTATTTAATGCATATACAATCAATCAGATTTTTTTTGAAAAAGAAAAAAACAAAAGCTCAAACAGATTTTCCTTCTTATTTAGCTTTCTAATAGCTTATCCAATTATCCAAACTTCAATCTTTTACTGGGAAACAAAGTAAAAAAGAAAATAACAGAAGAAAATAAAAAATGCAGTACTAGATCTGATTCCGAAAGCTGAAAAAAGCATAAATCTTACACTCACAGCTAATTCAGTTGCTCTTTATAAAACCCTCCAAAACAAAAAAAGAAAGAAGAAAAATGCTTACTTCTTATAGAGACTCTGGGATTCTTCATCGGTGACCTGACCTCCAAATAGAACCTTGCTAATCTTATCTGATGGCTGATATGATAATGCAAAAAAAAAAAAACAGAAAGTATGTAAAATTAATCTTTTGGTGTCATATAATGTAATGCAACATAGTTTGGATGTAGTGTACCTGGTGAGAGCGGTGGGTGGAAGAAGTAGCCGGGGAGGCTGGCGGAGGAGCCTCCGTCCACGTGAGGAGATCGGCGGTGGAAGAGTTTGGCTTTCTCACAGGTGTGTTTCTCTCCATTTCTTCTTCTGTTTTGGAAATCAGCGAGTTCTGTTCTTTTCTTAGCAGTAGGTGGGTTTACTATTCATGTGTCGGAGAAATATTTAAGAGAGAAATAAAAGCTGTGATAATGTTTATTTAGAAGAAATATCTAAGTCGTTTAGGAGGGGTTTAGTACCATAAATCCACCAAAGTCTTTGTAACAAAAGAAAACAACAAAATTTGGGCATTTTGAACAAGGAACTTGCTTCCTATGATAGACACGTAGGCTCCTTTCCCTTATTCTCTTTTTCTTTTTTCATTAATAAAATAACATTAGATCTGCCAAACAAATTGTATATGACAAATTATTTCGATTTAATTCTTTTCGGTTTCAGATTTTTCAGGATATTATTTCGAAATTAATTCATTTATTTATCGAGAGAATTCGAATAAAATTTTGAGTTACAGTTAAAACTAAAAATTGGATTAAAATTATACATCGAAGTATAAACTATTCGATGTATTTGATTTAATTTTTTATTTAATTGGTTTGATTTTTACTTTTGATATATCGACTCAATTTTAATTTTTTTCAATATAAAATATATTGGTATCATATATAATTTATTATATTGGTCAATTTAATTTTTTTGATATTCCGGGTCAATTTTGATTGTTAGTTAAACTTAGTTAAATATATCACGATTCACTATCATACCGTTATTTAAATTCTAATTTTAGTTTTAAACATTTTAAATAGACTTATTTTTAACTTAAATTTAATCTCCGATTTGTATCAAATGACAATATTCATAACTCAGAAAAAAATACTATTCTTGTAATAAGTGGCATTATTCTTCTCGAAAACTATTATCATAGTTTAAAATATACTATTCACAAACACAATATTTTTAGAGCGTTACATTTTTCCAACTAAATGCTATGATTTGATAAGCAAAAAAAAAACAAAAAAGCATGACTAAAGCAACAACAGTGAGGCAAGATGATGGGTGAACCGCGAGCCATAAAATAATAATGGATTAGGACATGCAGTGAAAAAAGATAAAAAAAAATAAGAAAAATATAGAAATAGTGAAATAAAGATACACTGTATGTTACTTAATTATTATTTTCCATTTTTATTTCTTTTTTTTTAAATTTTTTCGTTTAAAATTTAAACTATTAGACATTTTTTTTTACTTTCAATTAAATCTAATTTTTATATAAAATGGAATGAGAATATTAATAAAATGGTGCATATATATATATATATATATATAACCTAAATTTTTCAGGTGATTCGAAAAAAATTGTCAGGTCTAATAATACTGATATTTATATGTTTTTAATTGTTTAAGTGCTTTTTTCATTTTTTTTTGTGTTCCTGCATTTCTTGGATAGTTGTGTTTTTTTTATTTTAATAAATTTAAAATTTTAGATTTAATTTTCATATTTATTTTAACCTTATTTGTATTGTTTTAAAATCTGCTTCATTTATTTTAAATCTATACTTTTTTTAGGTCTAAACTTGTTATTTTTATTATTTGTGTTTAATTAAAACAGAATGTAATTAAATTTTTTGTATACCAGTTTGTTTGTTTATTTATTTATTTTTTGATATGGGGATTATTGCCTTTTTAAATGGAAAGTTATTGCATTTTTTGAATGTATGATATCCTTTTTGTGTGAAATATGATTTGATATTTTTTCTATACATAATAATTAGATTGAATTTTCTACTGAAAGTTAAATTGCATGCATAATGTTATTATTGATAACAATGAAAATGTCATACTCCAAATCCCAAACAATCGGTCCATTACACCTAATAGGATCCAAAATCCATAAGCAAAAGAGCACCAATAGTGAACTACAAGCCAAGAAAGAGGTCACGTGATATCCTATCGGACTTATGGGACATCACGTCTTAATCAGTCCACTAACACAATACAGAGTCCATGCCCTTCACATTCTCCTTGTCACTTTGCCGCCTGCCTACTCTGACAGCCAATTATCACGTCACAAGCACTCAAGTGCATCCCTCTTATCTCCTATAAATAGCCCAATGCACAATGATTTTGTGTGGATCTCTTCACTTCAGTTGAACTACTACTTATAGTTTTGATCTATATCTCTGTATGTCTGTCATTTCAAAGGTTGCAGTGCTACATGCTGTTTTAAATTTATTTGATGCTCATTGCAGTTTGAGTGTGACAATTACTACACTTTGGCTAATAGTAGTTTCAGCAATTATAATAGTAATTTTCTAAAAAAATTAATAATATTTTAATGACGAAATAGCGATGAAAAATTCATCATAATTTTTTTTATAATGGTGGCTGAATTTAGCAATGAAATTGGTATTCGGTTGCTAACCTTTTCCAACGGAAATTGCTTTTGGTTGTTATAAATAGCAACATAAATTGAATTCGGTTGCTATAAATAACAATTGTAATTGAATTTTATTGCTAAAATTAGCAACGAAAATTACATTCAGTTGCTAAAGTTAGCAACGGAAAAAGCAATTGCATTGGTAATGTTCACCAATTCACCGAAACATATATTGGTTAGATTTAGCAATGGAATTTGAATTCCGTTGCTAAATTTAGCAGCAAAAAACAAATTCGGTTGCTAAAAAATACCTACCGTCAAAATGGCAACCGAATGTTCCGTTGCTAATTTTGATTAGCAATGAAAATTTAACAAATTCGGTTGCTAATTTTCATTGCTATTTGATAATTTTCTTGTAGTGCAAGAAGAAAAAGGGAAAAGGCGTTTATAGCCTGATCAGTAGGATGGCGTTAAATTTTAGCTTTTTGATCGGTAATCCCATGTTTGCAAGGTAATCTTTATGGTCATTGATATGATATTTACCTATAACGCCATTTTTGGCAGACCCTTACTCTTTCAGACCGAAGTCAAGGCATCAGATTGCTCCACACCATCCGATCGGAGTTAGTGACTGTAAAAAGCAACTCTCAGCTCGTGACCAACCAAGTTTTGGACACCTTTGAAGCAAGTGAGACTAGTATGATTTAGTACCTAACAAAATTCAAGGCCACACTCAGAATATTGGAAAAGTCTGGATCAGAGTGATTTCTTTAGAAGGTGCCGAGAGATAATCAGTAGCAGACCAATAGCCGATCGGGATCACCTGGCTGTTCGACCAGTGGGGCCTGGATACTCTAGGACCTTTTTTTCAAGGCAAAAGGCAGATAAAATTTCTTATTATAGCTATTGACCACTCTTCCAAGTGGATCAAAGTAGAACCTTTGGCGACAATCAAGGCAGAAAGGCTAATAAACTTTACCTGAAAGGATATCATTTGTAAGTATGGTTTACCCAAAATGTTTATTACAGATAATGGCAAGTAGTTCGACAGCTCCATCTTCAGAAACTTTTGCCAAGGCCTGAACAGCAACCTCAGATTCACTCCAGTCGCCCACCCACAAAGCAATGGGATGACCGAAGTCTCCAATTGAACAATCCTAGAAGGGATAAAGAAGCGACTAGGTGAAGTAAAAGGCAACTGGACTGAAGAAATGTAGAGTGTCTTATGGTCTTACAGAACTTTCCTAAGGGTGGGTATTCACCAAATGCCATTCTCTTTTATCTATGGTTTCGAGGTAATGATACCAATTGAGGTCGATGTCCCTTTCTATCAGTCAACATTCTATTTTGATCGGATGAACATCCAGGAAAGATATTGAGATTTAAAACCTAACAGAAGAAAGGAGAGAAGATGCATGTGCCAAGGTATGTTTGCTACAACTTATCTGCTAGGCTCGATGCTCACCTCAAGCCGAAAATGCGAAAGTTGAAGTTCATTTATTTGTAGGATTGGTACAACTTAGCCAAAAATGCGAAAGTTGAAGTCCTCTTCCATTTTGATCAACTTCAAATAATTAAGTTTTTAAACAAAATAATTAACCTAAAGTAGATTTTTATTCATGCAATATCTAAATTGATATCAATCAAATATTAATAATGCTGCCTATAATACTAATTGCTTTTTTTTTTCCTTGATAGATATTAATTTTTTCTTATGATGTTCTTCTTTGATAATTTGTTTAATTATGACAACTTATGAATTTTTTTAATGCTTGGTATTTGATAATTGTGTAATTATGTTCAATTGAAATTTTTCTTATGATGTTTTTCTTTGATAATTTGTTTAGTTATGACAACTTATGAATTTTTTTAATACTTGATATTTGATAATTAAGTAATTATGTTCAATTGAATTTTTTCTTATGATGTTCTTCTTTGATAATTTGTTTAATTATGACAACTTGTGAAATTTTTTAATGCTTGATATTTAATAATTTCAATTGAATTTTTGCTTATGATGTTCTTATAGGAAACAATGGCAGAATTGAATGCACATTCTTCTGGAACACAAGCTTCAACAACTCCTTCAGAACGTTCAGTGATGGAAGCAATGATAACTCAAAGAAAGCCATGGCAATCGCTTTATGGTTTTGTGATGCTCGAATTTCCTTTAATGCTGTTAATTCGCCTTATTTTCAACTTGCTATTGATAAGATTGAAAATAAGGTTTAAGTAGAAGAACTTTCAAAGGACGACATGGGAGAATCAACTATTGCTGATTTTTTTATTTAATTTGTTAATATTAATCATATTTGATTATATTATGAGTTCAATTTCAAATATTGTATGAATAATTGAAATTTAATCAATTATATATATAGAACTTGAACAAAATGCAAAAGAATCTCAAAAGGATGATGATGATGATGATAAGGATGGAGATGACAATGATGATGAGGAGAAGGATGCTCAATTAACCTAATTTTATTTACTATATTTTAAATTTTTATTTGAATGTTTAAAATTTATATTTTATAAATATTTAGGATATTTTGGAATTTATTATTGGAATATTTGTGATTTATATTTAATGTTTGATGAATGATTTTTTAATTGAATTTTTATATTTTTTATATAGTGATATTTAAAAAATTATATAAATAATATTAATTTTTTAAAAAATTAAAAAATCCTATTGAACCTGATTGGACCGTGAACCCTCAACTTTGTCGGTTCCTTATTCGATCCGATTTTAATAACATCGGTTCAGAGTTAGACGTGGAGATTGTTGTAGACGAAGATGTTTCTGTTTCAATGGAAGGTTGTACGTTAACACTTTGTTGAGAATGGGTTTGGAGAACAATAAAAATTAAGTCAAATCTTAAAATAGGAGAGTTAGGATTTTTTAATGTTTAAATTTGATTTTGATTTTATTATTTTATATTCATATTTTTAAGAATAATTTTGATTATGTTTATTAGAAATTTTACGTTCTTTTTTTTTTTGACAAATAAATAACCTTTATAGAAGAAAAGATCAAATACAAGTAGGAATTACATTCCAACATTTGAACGAATCAAACAATAAAGAAACTCTAACTAACTTGTGAGCCTTAGAGTTATTAGATATACTAATACAAGAAAAACTAATATTTGGTAAACTGAAAAATAAAGCTTTAAAATCTAAAATAATCAAACCATATTTTGATAAATCAGCTGATGGATTAAACAAAATAAAAGATAGCTCCTGAGTATCAGTGTAGATGACACCTTTAGTAGGGAGATGAATTGCAATCCAAGAAAGCACTGAATGAAGGTCCAAACCCTCTACAACATGAGATGTAAAAACACCTGGCAAGTGACCTAAAAATTCCTTGATAAATTGTCCATTTATGTCCCTAAAAATAACCCCAAAACCATACTTTCCTTGAGTTGAAAAAATAGCTGCATCAATTTTACAACTCCATCTTACCCCCACTCTAGAAACAATTGTCATAGGCTACAAGGAACCATTATTCATAGGCAAAAAAAAAATATTGTTAAGCACCTCTTTGGCAGCTGTTATGCTTTTTTTAAAAGCTTAAATACCGTAAGTATATGATATACCGATTATAGTACTTCAGATATCGATTCCACGAGAAATATTGATTGATATTATTCACTATTACTACTTAATTTTAATCTTATTTACAACTTTCATAAATTGAAAATTAATTCTAAAACTACTCTATTGTATAAATTAATTAAATCCTAGTTAATGATAATCAAAGAAGACTATTTATGTAATTAAAAGCTAATAATCATGCACTTGATACCATTATTTCAATTATTATTTATAATCTTATCAGTAAGCCAAGTTGGAATATATTTCTAATCCACTCTTTTGAGATGAATTAGAATGCCTAGAACATGCAATTAAAATGCTAATCCTTAACTCTCGTTAATAAACTAGTTGATTCTAATTACACATTTAAAGATTATTTATCAACCTATAGCAATTATCTCCACATGAGATTTTTCAAACTATGCTTTGATAATAAATTTCCTATTAACTATCAGAAAGATGTTGCTCTGGCTAATTCTCTTACTTATAACCACTTTGATGATTTTCAAAAAAGGAATTGCCATCTAAAGTCTTTTTCCTTCATACTAATAATATTTTAATAGCAAGTTTTACATACAAAAACTATCAATGTAAATGAAAAATATAAAATTATTCATATAAATCAAATGCCTAAATAATATTCATTTATTAAGTACAAAAAAGAAATAAAAATAAGAAATAAAAGAAAGAAATCTCTCAACCTTTTTTCCTTTCACTAAAAATAGTTTTCTTCCTTGCTTGTCTTCTCTTCAAACCATAAAAATAAAACTAATAGTTAAAATGCTAAAATTATTGTTCTCAAAATTACAAAATCACATCTAATCATCCTCTTTACCAATTCTATTCAAATTAATATATATACATCCCTAAAAGAGATGTCCCTTTAAATGCCTCTTTCAAAAGGTTGCAATTCTTGATAAGAAAACACAACTCTTCAAGTTCAACTCCTTCCTCAACCGCTATTTGTTGCGCTCGCGATCAATGTTGTGCTCTTGACATGACACGCATAGGCTTGAGGCCAATTATACTCCAAAATTTTTGATAAAAATAGGATTGAGGCCATCAGGTCTTGGTGATTTATTCAGATGCATTTGAAAGACAATTTTTTTAATTTCATCATTCAAAAATGGCTGCAGTAGAAAATCATTATCCTAGTCTGACATTCTTCGTTCCATAAGATCAGTTACCCATGTACAATCCGCATTACTGCCTTGAAAAAGTTTGGCAAAGTACCCACTAACCAAATTCTTAAGAGCTGCCTCCTCAGTTGTCCAAATTCTCGAATCATTCTTCAAGGCTGATATGTAGTTTTTCTTCCTTCTCGCATTTGCTTGAGCATGAAAAAACTTTGAATTACGATAACCAAACTCCAGCCAAAAGAATTTTGCTTACTAACGCCATTCAATTTGCTCCTGTTCCAAAATGTCATTATATTTTATTCTTAATTGTTAACATGCTTTGAATTTTGAATAGTTTTATTGTTCATCAGGTCTGCTAGTTGCCTCTCAATTTCTATTTTTTGTTCTTTTATACCTCGGCTTTATCTCCTTCCCCATTTTGCAAAAGTACTACAGAAGCTCGATTTCCTCTTTATAACTCCCAAACCACTGATGCGACCTATCCCTTTTTAACCACCTCAATAACATCAGTATTTAGTAACCAATCATTTTCAAACTTAATTTTTTTACTCCTCCTTCTATTATCGACACGAATCAATCATCAAGGGAGAGTGATATGAAATTAGGGCCACCAGATTGTATAAGAAATAGTTTAGGAAATATGAGAAGAAAATAGGATTCCCCATACCTCTGTTGAGTTTCTCCTGCACCCATGAAGAAGACGATATGAATCTCTCCCATGTGAACATCCAACCTGTTGAAAGCAAATCCGTTAAACTACAATCGTGAATCGCTGATCTAAATCCTTAAATCAAGTAGTTAGGGTGTAATTCGCCCCTATCTTCTCTGACAAATGCAACAAATCATTGAAGTCTTTCGTGATTAGCCATATCTCTTCTCTATTTTGGTCTTGCTACAATTGACAAAGCAGACTCCATGAGTTAGCCCTTCCATCTCTTCTGGATACCCATAGAACCTAGTAAAGCCCAGCCTTAACTCATTAGGCCCATCAATAAATAAATCTATAAAGTTCTGGCTATGACCTCTAATCTTAACATTAACATAATCAACCTATAACACTGCAAGTTCTCCTCCTTTACCCAATTTATCAACAGAAAAATAACCCGAAAAATCCAATAAACTCCTCAAAGCATCTACTCTATTACTATGAACTAATGTCTCAATTAAAAAAATAATGCAAGGCTTATTATGAAAAACTAAAATTTTCAGGAATCAAATTATGTGAGGATTGCCCAAACCCCGACAATGCCAACTTATGAGCTTCATGGCTTCCGGCTGGCTTGCTTAATAGAGCCCGCTGATATAAATTGTTCATGAGAAAGATGTTATATGGTAATAGCTTCACTTGAATCTAAGCCTAGAGAAACAGATGAAGTTTGGATTTGATTTTGTCTAGGCCTTTTTTTGACCTTTTTTAAAGCCCATTGGAGAATCTTCTAACATAAAGCCCTCTTCACTCCCATTTTTCCCTTCCATCACGTGCTCCGTTCTTTCTGTATTATCCATTCCAATAGATCACCACAAGTGGTATTCTTATCAGCATCCACCCAAATAGGTAGTTTTGAATTCAAGTTAAGATAAGTAGTTAAATAACCATTTCCCCCCAGTCTACCTTTAGTTTAGGTAATGACATACCCCCTTATTCCTCAGCCACCAGCTGATGATAGGTGTATTTTGACGAAGCTGAGCCTTTATACTGTCATTTCATTGTAGTGGTAACTACATCCTTTTAGGTTTTGTCCTCAACAAGTAAAAACCATCAGTATGTCCAAGTCTCCCACACAAATAACAAAAAATTGGTAATCTCTCATATTTGAACTTAACAAAATGGTCAGAACTATCTGCTTTAATAATCTTCTCACTATAAAAAAAATGCAATTTAGCAACGAAAATTGATATTTTCCGTTGCTAATAAAAAATAGCAACGGAAATTTTCGTTGCTAATCCGGTGGTTGCTATTTTTTAGCAATGAAATTTCATTTCCGTTGCTAAATTCAACCAACTCATTTTCAGTGAATTGGTAATTTTTAGCAACGAAAAATGAAATTCCGTGCTAAAATTAGCAACGAAAATATCAATTCCATTACTAAATTTTAGCAACGAAAAAAAAATTCCGTTAATAATTTTAGCAACCAAAAGTCAATTTTATTTTTTTATAAGATGTAAACCTAACTTATTGTTATTGACCCATATATTAAATTAACAACATAACTTGGCATAAAAAAAACTAAAAGTTTCTGTCAACAAACACATATAATTCAATAGATTATGGATAAAATTAACAATTACCAACAATTTATCATCAGAAATATAGATAATAAAAATCCTATATTAAATTAGAATTTGAGAAGAATTGAAGAAATCTAACATAAAGCCTAAATGGATTATTTTTACGGTACAGACTATTTTGGTCATAACTTTTGCTACAAGTGTCAGATTTTTTATTATAATATATTTTCGAAAAGCTCGTTTTGAGACAGTAATTTTTTTATAGAGCAAAGCTCTTGTAACGGCATTTTTCGGGCCCAAAAAATGACGTTTAGGTTGTTGTTTTTTAGTTTAAAGTTTTTAGAATTTTTCAGGGATATTTGGTCTTTTCTTGTTTTCACTAATATAAATTATTTTATTTCCCTAGTTCAAGTGAAAGGAATCCATATCTTAATCACATAATTTAATAATGAATTTAAATATAATTATTTATTATTTATAATTTTTAATTAAATCTATGGAAAATCCTAACCACTATCTTTTATATACCAAGCACATAAAACATTGAACTGATTGCACATAAAAATGTTAAATCACACAAAAATGCAACAAATCAAATAACAACGAGAGAGAAGAGAACCTTAATTACCAGTTTCTTGGAAGCGAAAGAACTGTCAAACAAGGAAAAATACAACACAAAAGAGAAAGCTGAGATGTATTAGTCTGCAAAGATTTCAAATAACTCAAGCCTATGCTTCAGTTACTCAAGAAAAGGACCGAAAACATAAACAGGCAGAGCATATCTCCTATAACCAGAGCAAGAAACTAAAGCAGAAAGTTCCAATTTAATCAAACCAACAAGTGGATGATAAGAAGCCATTACCATAGACAAATGTGAACAATGAACAGATCTTTAAGATATAAAACAAATAAATTAAATTGAACTTCAACTCTCACAAAACAATGATTATCAGAGAACCCAATTACTTAATTGTAGCAACTAAATGTAAGTTAAACGATATACAAACATTTTTAAAAGCAGTTATGTACTGAGCAATTAAAAATAAAATTGCCAAAGCTCGAATAAATAAAATCTCCTTCGTCCTGCACCAGTGTTTTAGAAACCAAACAAGGTACCGTCATCAAGAAGAAACAATATATACTACAAGATCTTATAGTTTCAACATTAATTATAGCAAAAACTAGATAAATCGCAAAACATAACTTTGATTGAAATGTGGAAAACAAATTAAATTTACAATACAAAAATAAAAGAGCAGACATAAAATCTAACCCCATTTTGGCTGAGAGAGAGACCGCAGCTGCGAACCAAGTGATAGAGAGATTAATATGCAGAAAACGAAGGGAAGGGGCCCAACTGAAACCCTTAACCTTGAATGCGAGAACAAGAAACAAAGAACAACTGAATCATAATCCAAAAGTTAACAAAAATAATGAAAGTGAATTTATTTCAGTAATCAAAAAAGGAAAGAAACAAAACAGAGAAAAGGATACCTGTATTAGAAGGAGTATAAGCCTAGTCGAACCAGTTTTCTCATCTTTCCTACCTTAATTTTCTTAGCTACCAAACAAAAATAAAGGTAACTCGAAAGTGCAGGAACCCACTGCAACAAAGTGCTTTGGTGAGGATGAATACAAAATCAAAGAAATGAATAAAGCATGAAAAGCTGAATTAAGTAAAATCAAACCTGATTAACGAAGGTGGGAGGGAAGTAGATGTCCATAGCTAGAATTCCAACATTCTTTGCCATTTCTCTTAGCTACAAAGATAAAAATTAAAATCATACCGAACAGCTCTCTTCTTCTTCTTCTTCTTACTCCTCTTGAAACAGAGATTTGAAATGAATAAATAAATAGAAAAAAAGGAGAAAAAGGACAGAAACTACGGACCCTTGAAAGCAGCAAAAAGAAATGAGACGATGAGGACTCACGGTCGTCTGATCACTGGATAGTGGCAGATCTGAGGAAGAACGGAGAGAAAAGTGGCAGATCTGAGAAAAAGAAAATGCCAAATCGTGAAAAGAAGAATAGAAATGGAAGAAATAGGGTTTTTTTTCTTATATATATATATTATTTTTTAGCAACGAAATTTAATTCCGTTGCTATTTTAACAACGATTTTAAATTTACTAACGAAAAATAATTTAGCAATAGAATATGGCGGCATTTGGCAGCGGGAAAAAATTTGGGATGAAAATGAGCATTGGAAATTAAATTCCGTTGCTAAAATTCGTTGTTATTTTAGCAACGAAAATAATTCCGTTGCTATTATTTATACCTTCACTAAATTCAAAATAAAATAGCAATGAAATTTATAATCCGTTGCTATTTTAGCAACGAAATTTATACTCCGTTGCTATTTTAGCAACGGAATTTAATTTCCGTTGCTATTATTTGTACCTTTACTAAATTTGACATAAAATAGCAACGGAATTTAATTTCCGTTGCTATTTTAGCAACAGAATTAATTTCCGTTGCTAATTTTCATCCCAAATTTTTTCTTCTATCAAGTGCCGCCATTTTTAGCAACGAAAATTATTTTTCGTTGCTAATTTCCGTTGCTATATTTTGGCTCTAAAATCTCCCTCCTTTTTAGAACGGAATACAACCATTTTGTATTCCGTTGCTAAATCCCTAAAACTTCAACCAATTTTAGCAATGAAATTTATTTTTCATTGCTAAATAGCAACGAAATTGGTATTCCGTTGCTAAATTAGCAACCGAATGAATTCCGTTGCTATTTGGCTATTTTCTTGTAGTGACTTGAAACACATCAATGGTTTATGGAATTCGGTTATAACTCTCAATCTCATAAATTTATCCACTCTCCCAATAATAAAATTTGACTCATATTCCACAAAAGGATCTTATTAAATTGCCAAACTTTAGAGCCATCTTCTCATTCATGAAACCATGGGGCAGATTATGGATTTGAACCCAAAAATTACAAAAATGAAGAGGTACATGGTTTGCATTCTCACCAGATTTGATTTTATAAAAGATCAATAGATGATGATTAAACGTCCACGGCGAACCGAAAATAATTCTTACAACATCACACTTATGGAAAAAATGAAACAAATATCTTTCTTCTTCCATTTACAAGATGCGTACACGTCACAATGGATGCCAAAGGTCAACCATTGTATTCCTCATATATTCGAAGTTACTAATTACCTTAGTGAGGAATTTAGCTACAACCATAAAGCAATCTTATTGCTGCCTGTGATTATCTCCTTCTAACTCTTCAATGTGCCAACCATCTTCTTTATCTTCATGAATGCGTAATTGGCTTAAGTCCTCTTCCATGCTGCTCAAAGGTATTGAGTAGGGCAAGAACAATACATGTCACAATAGACATATTAAGCTATAGAGAGCATAAACTTAACATAACGATACCTTCATCGATGAGAGATTAACCTATATGAATACATTTATTGAGGCCAAGTTTTTGAGTTTTAAAGTTCTCTACTTCTACATTATTCTCTCCTACATAAATAAAAAACCAATAATTTGGTATCTGGAACCTTCTCTCCTAAAGGTCAAAAAATACACACAAAAATATAGATATGAAAGGGCAAATAAATTTTCTATAAATGCAACCACCAAAATTTGATAGAAAAAACTTTCAAACTTAGACAATACAAATGACAGTTCATCTTGATTGGAGCTTTGGGATGCTGTAGAAGAAAATTTTAAAGTTCTACCACTAGGAGCCAATCTAACAGTAGCTCAAATCAAAACATACAAAGAAAAAAAGGCAAAGAAAGCTAGAGCCAAAGCATGCCTATACTCAGCTGTGTCACCTTTAATTCTTAGAATTTTGCAATTCCAGTCTGCTACAGAAATTTGAAAGTATTTTGAAAAAGAATATCAAGAAAATGAGAGGGTAAAATATATGTGAGTGATAAATTTATTAAGCAAATTTAAAATGAAAAAAATGAAAGTGTCCGAGACAATCAAAGAGTATGTTGATAAGTTTCTTAGTATAGTCGACAAGATGAGATTACTTGGTAAGGTATTTTTCGAAGAAATGATAGTTGAAAAAATATTTGTTATATTGCCTGAAAAATATGAAATTACAATTTCTACTTTGGAAAATACTAAAAACCTATCAAGTATTACTTTGATAGAACTTTTAAATGCATTGCAGGCTTTTGAATAAAGAAAATTTATGAGAGAAGAAGGTGTTGTAGAAGGAGCTTTTCGAGCAATGTTGATGAAAAAAATGAGGGAAACAATTCACCTTGTTCTCACTACAAGAAGACAAATAATCCACAATACAAGTGTTGGTGGAGACCCAATATCAAATGTAACAAATGTGGCCAAATGGATCATATAGAGAGAGTATGTGTAGTGTGTGTGTGTGTGTCATGCCTATGTCCTACCGCTACAAAAAAAAAATGCTATGTCCATATCTCCACAACTATGAATCATAAAAAATAATATGCCATAACTTTGCCCCCTAATCATGAACAATAAAAAGCTATATATGCATTTCAAGTCATGTTATTTGCAGCAATTGACTCAAGGAGGAGTGTTAAGAATGAGTCAATTGGAGATCAAATAGATAAAAATTAAGTAAAAAATTGAAGTAGGAGAATTAGGGTTTTTTATTTTTAAATTGATTTTGATTTTATTGTTTTATATTCATATTTTTAGAAATAATTTTGATTTTGTTGTTGTACATTCATATTTTTAGAAATAATTTTGACTATATTTATTAGAAATTTTACCATAAATATGTAAGTTCTATGAATAAATTTATTGAGTTCTAAAGATCTCTACTTCTATATTTTTCTCTCCTGCTTAAATAAAAAATACCAACACACTTGCTATGTTAGATAAACTTGAAGAGCGATTAACTAAGCCTTGGGACGTAACCCTAGTTATCGAATTCTGAGTACCCTGATTGAATCTCTGTGGAATCTTAAAGGAGGTTTTAAAGTGGTAGTTTGAATAATAACTTCTTCTTAGTTCACTTTGACAACTCTGAGGATTATGTCAATGTATTGGTTGGAGGGTCTTGGATGATAATTAATGGGACACTATCTGACTGTATTAAGCACTTCATATATGTTAAATGTCCGAATTTTGGCTTAATTCATAAGAAATCTTGTAGCTTTTATTTAGTGCACTTATTGTTTGATTAGAGTAAATAAAAACGTTAGTCTAGCGATATAAACCTTATCGTGAAAAACATTCTTTTTGATAGGTGAAATATTGAGTATTAATCCAGTGCGTAGTAGATGGATCAATTCAATCAATATCTTCTAGTTATCTAAATGCTGGGTCTTATCGACTGAATCGTCTCATAGTATTTTTGCCCATAAATTGCTTGTGTTTTTTTTCATGGATCCATATATATGAAAATTCTCAATATTATGTAATCAATTCCATTGAAAAAAAAAAAATTCTACATTCCAATAGCAACAAAAATAGAAAAAATCCACTGAAATATGTAAAACTAGTCTGTCTATGGTTATTAAAGAGCTTCAAAGGCAGCCACTAATGCAAAAATCTCATAATCTTGACAATTGCATCTATTAATATCACTACAGCACCCACACTCAACTTCTCTTTTTCTTAACCTACCATTTCTCTTCTTCTTCTCCATCACTGAATCTGGGATTCTTATTCGCATTCCAATTCGCACTGAAGGAGGCTTAACACCATCATCAACAACACTGCTACAACTCTTCTTCATTGGCACCATCACAACCCACTTTTCCATTTCCATGTTTGCTGATTCCATTACTGTTTTCCATGGAAGTTCAGCTCTTCCAAGAAGCTCTGAGGATCTTCCTATTTTACCAAGAATTGGTTTTGTGTTTCTCCATCGTAGCTCGAAAATCACACTCTCTTTCTTTAGAGTGTTAACTGAGTCTTCATTGCTTGAACAGTCCAAAGAAAAGGACTCGTTCCAGAAAAGATTGGATTTTGAGGAGATCTCTTTGCTGTTTAGTTGGATTTTTTTGTTTTTTCCTGCAGAAAGATAGTATCTAACGAAAAGGTTTCCATGGGATTTGATGACATCCATGTTTTTGGCTTGAATTATGGTTATTTCACAGTTAACAGAGGAAGAGAACTCTTTAGCAGTACCCATGGAGAGAAAGGGTAAGGGTAATATGGGAAAGAAGGAAAGTTTTAAGATTTGTTTTGGTGAAGAGAAGGGTGAGGAATTGTGGGATTATATATATTGGTGGAAAGTGGAATTTGGTTAATTGGAGGAAGCTGCATATATGACTAAGATTCTATATTTATCTATATTAAAATGGAAATTTATGTTGGAATGTAGTCGCTCTCGCCCACCCAAATCTTAGATGCATTGTGGAGGAAGATTTATTTAACTAAAATAAGCCTTTCAGAATCCTGAAGAGCTGGATATATATTGTCATGTAAATTTGACCCTTGGAAGGATAAGTGACAATGGGTCAGTTCTGATGGATTTGAATCAAATTATAAATGAATTGAATTGTACATAGATTAAAATTTTAAGAGGCCATAAACACATTGAATTGTATTGAATTGAATTATAACTCAAATAATGGATGGGATCGTAAACTAATTACTTAAAATAAGTCTTGGATCATGATCAAGTCAATTTTTATAACATTATTTTATTTTTTAAAACTTTTCATTAAAAAAAGATTAGTGTATAACTTGTATAAGCAATTCTTTTATATATCTGCATTATATACAAAAGTTATAGTTGTAAGTAATATATATAAACAGAATTAGATCATACAATTGGTTGGATTGGGTAAAGTTATTATGCGTATTCAAAATGAATTGAGTTATAAATGATTATTAATAAATCGAATCAGATTTAGATTATATTTTTATAAATGAATTAAATCAAATTTGTGGATGGATTAAAATTTGCCAAATCTATGTGCAAGTTGAAAAATGATTTAGTTATAGGATATTAAAAATTATATAGATGAAAATGAGATCTCTATGAGTGGGTTTCTTTGTAACTGAGATTCTTGTAGATTGGTAGACTGCAAGCTCTAAATTGGATTAATATTGGAGTTCTTAAACAATATTATATGATATTTGATTAATCCAATCTTATTAAAACAAATCTCACTGTTTTCTAAATGATGTTTTTCTATATCTATATATATATTAAGCAATTAATTCTTTCATTTTTCTAATTTGATAGAATTTGTTAATTAGAGGATCCATGACTAATCTTTGAAAAGATATCAAATCTGTAATGCCCGCTCTTATTACCTTTCGTGTCCTTTCCTATATTTTCAATGCACATCTCCTCGTATTACCTCCACTATATACCTCAAACATACCCGATTACTCCTAAGATTTAATGTGGGGCCTTACATTTCTTTCCCCTTTAAGGAATTTCATCCTCGAAATTCTCTCTGTGCCACCTATCAAATCTCATTACTTGCATTTCTATAACTGGATCTTTATCTTAATCAAATACTATCCATTACAATCTCTTCCAAATTCTCCTATTCCTCACTTTACTTACACTTATCATATCATTATTGCACTCAATGTATATCCTGTCAGTTTTCTTTCTATTTGGGGCCCATGCATATAACTTGATGCTTTTCATGTCTTTGCAAATAATGCTGATGCAATGTGGTGAAAGAATGATACAATGCAAATGTATGTTTTCATGTATCATATATGCTCGCCCCATCCCATGCTATAACATGTGTAATCAATTGCTCAAACTGGTAAAGAGTTACTGACATGTACACAGACTACCATATCAAATCTGAATCCACTTCTATATCAACTTTACATAGGGGCTATCGTACTCTAATATCTGTCGAATATAGAGACATCTACATTGGTCCTTACACTAACACTGAATTTACACTCTTGACTATCTATACTTTCACTAGGATCCAATTCCATCTGTACACTAAACAAGACAATATCTGCTTCAAGGCCATAACACTATACTTGGTTCGATTTTAGAACCAAATACGGAATGTCACACACGATCCTAAATTCCATAGATGACCAATTATAAAATTTTTTCTATTTAAAAATTTTATCACTTTCACCAACACTGTTCACCTTATAGAAATTTTGACAGAGTTTCCCTTGTAATATTACCTAACCCCCTACAAAGAAAATTTTATTTACGCTTCTATAGTCACACAACTAACTCCACAACTTCAAAACAAACTCCTTTCACAAACAATTTGTCCATCCTCCTTAATATTTCAACTCATTCTATTTAAATTTAAATATCACCATGCACAACATCCTTATGTGTTCAATTTTTAAATGTACATTCGTAACTTAGTTACAATAATCGATACAATCTTCATTGTTACAATAATATTCCAAACTGCCTATTAAGTTTAAATGCCAAAATCAAACTAAAAAGTTTAGAATATATATATATATATATATATCAACAACATTTTCTTAGGATTTGCTCATTTCAACTCGAATATTCTTCAAGTATCAACAAGACTATCACCCCCATTTTCTTCGATCTCGAGATTATTTTCCTTAGACCTGCACGTGAAAATCAACCACGCCCTAAACTTAGAGCTTAGTAAAAGTACTCCACTAAGTTTACTTTTTTAATATCACAAATTCAACTTAGATATTAACAATTATCTCGAGTAATTTAATTACACTGCCAATTCTAATTTACAAAAAATTTAATTTGTGTATAAACAAGATATATCGCAAACATAGAATAAGCAAAAAATTTATAATTTACACTAATTCATAATATCTAAATCCAGAACTAACCCTTTTACTTGTAAAAATAAGATTATAAAATATGAATCACCTATTTGATTAAACAGTATAAGAATCCTTAATCACTCATATCATTTTGCCAAATCTAGCTTAAATGTCATGTTCAAAATTGACTATTTAATTTGCATAAATAAATAATACCAATTAGACAAGAACATCACGTCTTGAACACTCACAAACACACACACACACACACGCACACACACGCACACACACACACACACCAACGTTATACCAAATTATATAATGCACAATTAATCACAATACAAATTTTATAAGCTAATTACTAGCATTTGTTAAACTACTTGTATAAAATTTTATTCTTTTATTCACCTTCAGTATTTGCCCCTAGTATAATTTAGTGGAGTTGTACCGAGCCGGATAAGCGACCAAAATTCATTCTTTTACTATTGAATCTAAAGGTTTTATATTAAGCCATGTGTCACTTAATCCACTACTTCCACATATCATTTTACTCTAATATTACTTGTACCTGATTATCACTTCTTAATAATGGCTCTTCTGTACCCATATGTCCAAATTCCTGAATTTGATCCCTTAAATAACCCGATCTCGATTTTGCATCCTGAATATTGAAATTTCATTCTCTATGTCAGAATACACTAAAAGTTTTCTCCGTGTATCATGGGACATCCAAAAGTACGTTGTTTAAATTTTAGCTCATTCCGACATTGTTTCAATATATTTCTGGCTTCGATGGCCAGTACAGCTGGTCCAAAATCCAAAATCTCGAAATGGCTAGAACACTTATTTTCCATTTCTAACAAATCATATAGGTTATTACTAACATATTTATGCAATTAGAATAATTTTCAAAGATCATTACTCTACTTCAGAGTCCGATCAAACTTTTGGTCAACCATTTTTACGGTACTGAGTAAAAACTTCTCTGTCCCATCTAAGAATCAATCTAAGCTCATTTTCTGCTCCAATTGTACCAATGAACTCCATTTAATACCTACTTTCATAAATCACTTTTAGGCCAACCTACTCGCTAGATCATCCATCCTCGGATTACTTTGGCCTGAGCACGTTTAACCTTTACACTGGATTCCACTTTTCTATCTTATTCAACTCCGATTTCTCCAAAATTTATCCTAGGATAATTATATATACTATATGTCATACTGTACATGACAAATGCAAATTTGAGGGCGTTACAACTTTTCTTATTTTCACTTTTTAATTGACTTTTGGCATATAAAATAATTAATTAGGCTTTGCTTTAACTTGTTATGCAACATTTCTTATTTAATCAGTTGAATATAATTATCAATTCATTTGGTATTTTTATACTATTAATTACCATTCATATGGTAAAATTATTTTCAATTCAATTCTCAAATTTTTAATTAATTACATAATTGCCCTTTTTACACTTTAATTACGATTTTGCCACTAGGTCAATTATTTTCACTTTAACTTCATTAATTATTTATCAAAATACAATTATCAATGTGTTTAACATTCATTACAAAGTAATATCATTACTTTGATAAGTTTTTCAATTTAGTCCTTTATTTTTTAGTTAATTATAGAATTGCCATTCTTACACCTGAATTACGATATTGGCACTAATTCACTGATTTTTCATTTTCAAATCATTAATTGGCATACAAAATACCAATTAATTCTTATTTTGACTTTTTCATGTAAAATTATATTTTATTCCTTTTACTTTTTAAAAGCTTATTTTTGGACGGTTTGTTCATTAAATTACCATTTTACCCTTGTAAATCATTTTCTTATCACTTTTGCTCATTAAGTTCACTTTTTTGGGAAAATTACAGTTTTTTCCTAAACTTTTTATTTCTTTTCAATTAGATTCTTTTTCACTTTTAACTTTACTTTTAGCTTTATTTTTACATTTTTTTATTATTGTTATCATAATGCCGCTAGTACAATCCCGATAGAAATTCTCAGATTGGATATACGAAGCATGAATCCCACAAGGCAATATACAAACTGAGAAATGATCTATAGGGATCATTTGTCATAGAGCAGATATCAGAACAGACAGATACTATAGATATCAGTGGTTCTACCATAGTAAAACAAGTCGTCATGATTTACACCGCGGTATGGGTGTCTCTATGGCTAGCCAATTATATCCCGAGCTAAATTTTTATTGCATAACTAATGCTAAGGGAAAAAATTCACTTACAAATTATTTTTTAGATTTTCGATACTTTCAGTAGTCTTTTATTTTCAGATATTTAGTTACTTTTTCAGTACTTTTTACACAATTTGTGAATTAATACATTATAATTCATCATTTCTTATCAAATTATGAATTAATTCACATTAATTCTATATTTTCACTTACATGTCATTTCACCTTTCAGACTTTTAACAGTTTGTTTTTAATTTTTCAGTCCAGTAATACAGTCATTCAAAATTTTCAATATGTTTATACAGTTTGTGAATTATTTCAATATAATTCACCATTTTTTATTTATTTAATGAATTATTTCACAATAATTCTACAAATTCTCTTTGTACATATTCAAATATTTTCTCTAAAATATTCAAATAAATTCCATAAATTTTACAAAATTCATGGGTACATTATTTCACATATTTTATGAATTATTTCACAATAATTCATCATTTACACTTTGTACATAATCAATTACTTACTCAAAAATATTCAAATAATTTTCATAAATTTTATAAAAATTCATGGACACATTATTTCATGTTTGTTATCATTTTAAGGCTTAATTTATCAAAAATAACCAAAATACACTTTAGTTTTCTTTAGGTATAAATTCGGCCACTAAAGGAACTTCATCATACAAAATCATTTAAATCAATTTAAGCTTACTATTAGGCATATTCAAGATCCAATTGCACTATTCTAATGTCAATTTCAATTCTACATATTTTTCCTATAATTTTTCTAAGTTACATAAAGGAAAACTCATGCAATTTAAGAAAAATAGAATGATTTCATAGTCATTTACCTTTCTCACTTACTTTATCTTCCTTAGGCTTCCTTATTATTTTTCTTAAGCCTTAAAAAATCATCCATTACTATGGAAGTCAACAAGGGGCTGAAATCTTTATCAAAAGAAATACTACGATTTCAATCTTTTAGCTCAAATTGACATCATAAATGGACTTTAAGTACCTAAAAATACTTGGAGGCACCCTTAAATAAAATTAAAACCTTGAATTTCTTTTACTTCAAAATGACATCTAAAGATTTTTCACTTGATTTTTCTTGTTTCATTTCCTGAAATCAAAGGATAGAGGCTATCAAAATGATAAAATACAGTGTTTATTTTATGAATTATAAAAAATACAATGTATTTTGTTTTATAAAAATGAAATACATTGTATTTTATTAGGCTTTCATTTATAAATTAGTGTTTATTTTGTAAAAAGAAAATACAATGTATTTGTTGGGTTTTATGGTAGAAAATAAAATGTATTTTCTTTTTTTTAAAAGAAAATATGTTATATTTTTAATAAGTTTTCATATATAAAATAGTGTTTATTTTGTGAAAAGAAAATATAGTGTATTTGTTGAGTTTATGAATAGAAAATACAATATATTTTATTCTATGAAAAGAAAATACAGTGTATTTTATTTTGCCAAAAGAAAATATATTTTATTTTTATGAGGTACAAAAGTCAACAAAGTCTAATACGTTATATCAAAAAAATATAGTATATTTTATTTTGTAAAAAGAAAATACATGATATTTTTTGTAGATTTTCATGGATAAAATACAATGTTTATTTTGATAAAAGAAAATACAGTGTATTTATTAAATTTTATAAGCAAAAAATATAATATATTTTCTTTTATGAAAACAAAATACAGTGAATTTTCTATTATTAAAAGAAAATACATTGTAATTTGTTTTGTCCAAAGAAAATATAGTGTATCTTTTGTAAGTTTCATTGATAAAATACAATGTGTATTTTAACAAAAGAAAATACAGTGTATTCATTAGGTTTTTTTGAATAGAAAGTATAATATATTTTTCTTTTATGAAAATAAAATACAATGAATTTTTTTATGAAAAGAAAATACAATATATTTTGTTTTGTCAAAAGAAAACTCGTTTGTATTCTTATCATGTGTAGAAGTCAATAAAGTTTAATATGTTTTATAAAAAATACCTACATTGTATTTTTAATAAGTTTTTATGCATAAAATATAGTGTTTATTTTAAGAAAAGAAAGTACAGTGCATCTTATTTTTTCAAAATGAAATACATTGTATATTTAATAGGTTTTCATGTATAAAATAGTGTTTATTTTGTGAAATTAAAATACATTGTATTTCTTGGATTTTATGAATACAAATTTTAATGTATTTTTAGTAGGTTTTATGTATAAAATAGTATTTATTTTATAAAAAAAATATAGTTTATTTATTGGGTTTTATGAATAGAAAATACAATGTATTTTTCTTCAATAAAAAAATACAATGTATTTACTTTTTGTGAAATGAAAATATAATGTATTTATTTTTGTCAAAAGAAAATATAGTGTATTTTATTTTTATAAAAAAAATACATTGTATTTATTTTAAGTACATAATTAAATATAATATATTTTTTTTATGAAAATAAAAAGTAGTGGATTTTCTATTATGAAAAGAAAATACTGTGTAATTTGTTTTGTCCAAAGAAAATATATTGTATCTTTTGCAAGTTTCATTTATAAAATACAATGCGTATTTTAACAAAAAAAATACAATGTATTCATTAGGTTTTTTTGGACAAAAAGTACAATATATTTTTCTTTTATGAAAATAAAATACAGTGAATTTTCTTTTATGAAAAAAATACAATATATTTTATTTTATCAAAAGAAAATTCGTTTGTATTCTTATCATGTGTAGAAGTCAATAAAGTTTAATATATTTTATAAAAAGAACTTATATTATATTTTTAGTAAGTTTTTATGTATAAAATACAATGTTTATTTTAAGAAAAGAAAATACAGTGTATCTTATTTTTTCAAAATAAAATACATTATATATTTAGTAGGTTTTCATGTATAAAATAGTATTTATTTTGTAAAAAGAAAATACAATGTATTTCTTGGATTTTATGAATATAAATTCATAAAATTAGAAAATGCAGTGTATTTTTAGTAGGTTTTATGTATAAAATAGTATTTATTTTGTAAAAAAAATATAGGATATTTATTGGGTTTAATGAATAGAAAATATAGTGCATATTTCTTTTATGAAAAGAAAATACAATGTATTTACTTTTTGTAAAATGAAAATATATTGCATTTAGTTTTGTCAAAAGAAAATATAATGTATTTTATTTTTATCAAAAAAATACATTATATTTATTTTAAGTACATAATTAAATAAAGTCCAATACATTTTAGTAAAAATTGAGACATTGTATTTAAGTATATATAGTTTACATACAAAGAACAATACGTTGTACTTAGTTTTTACTTATGTATAAAATAAATAAATACAACAGTTTTACATTTTTTGAAAGAGAATGTATTAATTATATTGTAGAAGTTAAAAAGAATTTAATATAGAATAAAAAGAAAATACATTGTATTTTTATCATGTACAAAAGTTAATGAAGTATAATACGTTTCTGGAAAAATAGTTTCATTTAGTTTTGTCAAAAGAAAATTCTAAATATTTATTTTATTTCTTAGGAATATCTCTACATATTTTTCTATTGTGGCCATGCTTTTCACATTTACCACATTTTACTATTTTTGTAGTTTCCCAAATTGCTTTGATTCTTCTCTTTTTTGGTCTCACTTTTCCACTTATAGCTAATACAAGTTCTCCCTGAACACTTGTAGGTATCTTCCATATGGATTGATCTGGTATTGGATTAACAATTTCTTCCTATGTTGCTGCCATTGTATATTTGGTGTAGTATGGTGAGCAATATGCATAAGGATTCAAGTTCCTATCTTTTATCATTGCTAATGCAGGAGCACAAGGCATTTTATCTAGCTAGAATTTATTGCATGTATATGTTCTTTCTTCAATATTCACAATATATGATTTTTTGAAATGATAAACACTAAATTGAACATCACTGGATGGCTTAACCTGTATAAGTGTGCATTGTATTTAGTAAAAAGAAAGTACATTATGTTTATCTCATGTATAGAGGTAAATAAAGTCTAACGCGTTTTATAAAAAAATATAATGTATTTTATTTTGTCAAAATAAAATAGATTATATTTTTAGTAGGTTTTTTATGTATAAAATACAATATTTACTTTATGACAAAAAATATAGTATATAAATCCAGTGTATTTTCTTTTGTCAAATGAAATACATTATATTTTTATGATGTACAGAAGTCAATAAAGTCTAATACATTTATGAAAAGAAAATACATTGTATATTATTTTGTTAAAAGAAAAATACATAGTATTTCCACTAGGTTTTCATGTATAAAATACAAAATATTATTTTTGTCAAAAGAAAATACAATGCATTTAATTTGGTCAAAAGAAAATATAGTGTATTAAGTTTTGTCAAAAGAAAATAAAGTGTATTTAGTTTTATCAAAAGAAAATATATTATATTTATCTCATGTACAGAAGTAAACAAAGTCCAATACGTTTTAGTAAAATTTGAAACATGGTATTTGAGTTTATCTATTTTACATACAAAGAACAATATGGTGCACTTAGTTTTTAGTTATGTATAAAAATAAATAAATAAATAAATACAGTAGTTTTACATTTTTTTTGAAACATAATGTATTAATTATAGCGTAGAAGTTAAAAAGAATTAATACAGATTAAAAAGTGTATACATTTAAGTTTAAACACATACCTTCATTTTCAGTAAAGAAATGTAATTTCTGTGCAGATTGTCTTCGTGGTTTTTGAGTAGGGTTGTGACAGTTGCTGATGCTAAGTCTCTATTAGTGCAACTTCATTCTTGAATTAAAGCACATATGTACTCAACAAGTGGTACGGTTGGTAAATCTCTTGCTGATTTTGTAATGGCATTAACATCGGATTAACTATGAATAGTACTTTTTGACAGTAAATAGTATTTTTGAGCTAAAAAATACATCCGAAGGTGAAAAATATTTTATTTAACTATCGAAAAGTATTGG
This sequence comes from Excoecaria agallocha, assembly GCA_037975025.1. Taxonomy (NCBI): domain Eukaryota; kingdom Viridiplantae; phylum Streptophyta; class Magnoliopsida; order Malpighiales; family Euphorbiaceae; genus Excoecaria; species Excoecaria agallocha. The sequence goes on along the minus strand of CM075807.1, from coordinate 116,080,022 downwards.
TCACGAGTAGTCCAAGGTTGAAATCTAAAGTAAATTTGAGGTAATATAGGCCTCCAAAAGTTAAAAGCATGAAAAATAAAGCGATTAGAATTTTTGAAAAATGAATAGTAAAATTGGACAGTTATAGGTTAATGGAAAATAAAAATTATGAATTTAAATTTTGAAGTAATAACCTTAAGTAAAGAGGTATGGTAGTTATGGAAAGGTTTAAAAACATTCCAGCCAATTGCATAAGTCTGTAAGATTGTTTCAGTAAAGGTATTACATTTTGAAAATCGTAATTAAAATGTAAAAAGGATAATTCTGTAAGTAATTGAAAAATTGAAAATTGAATTGAAAATTTGCCATATTAGTGGCAATTAATAATGTAAAATATTGAATGAACTGATAATTATATCTGAATGATTAGATAAGAAATTATGCCTAAAAAGTCAAAGTCAGGCCTAATAATTAGCCATATATATCAAAAGTCAAGTAAAAAGTGAAAATAAAAAAAGTAATGGTAAGTTTGTAATTAAATTACAAAAAATATATTTTTGTAATAAATTGAAAAGTTGAGACCAATATGAAAAGTTTTGCCAAAGTTTAGTAATGATTTGAAAATACTGTTAAAAATGTTAAAAAGTGCTTCTGATAAGAAAAATATGATTTTTTTAGCATAATTAATGTAATTATGCTTATGTGGAAAATTTTTAGATTCATAGTCACCACTGGGCATATTTAGTGCTCAGTACGTAGTGTTTACTGTGTGCAGATCCTGAAGAGTAGCCGGAGCATGGTACATGGTGGAGCAAAGTCTGAAGAAAAAGAATTGTTTATAATTATTTTATGTTTTGGCATGTATATATTTAGCTATCTAAAATGAAAAGATTGAACTGTAATTGATCACTAAATTGATGTGATTGTGAAAATGTGTTTTGTCAGGAAATGATTTTTAATGGATGTGTTTGATATATGAATGAATATCTGGAATGTATATTTGCTCCGTTATAAACTGCTATGCCCTTGAAGGGCTGTGGTTTGTCTGATTTTCAGGGAGCAAATAAGTATATAGCCTTTATAATTTTTGATAAAATAAATAGTATTTTTAGACAGTTATAAGTCAGCAATAAGTTAGTAGTGAATTTGAATAATGGATAAGTATGGTCGACCAATGAATTATTCGGTTAAGTTATGACGTAAGAAAAAAGAATTTTTCAGCAATTTGCTTAAGTTGGAAAAGACTGTTACAGATAAGAGTGTTACAGATTTCATTGCTGAATTCATAGACTCAGCAACATTTGATGTCATGGTTGAATATCGGTTGTTCATACAGTATAATCTTGACCATTTTTCATACCCAATATCTTCTAGGTATAGCCTAATATGTGCATCAACCTTGTCCAACTCTTTCATATTATGTTGAAAATCATTCTCTGTATATGATGTAGCAGTTGCAAATAAAAGTTTCTTAATTTTTTTTGTATTTTTTTAATCTTGCTTTAACATTGTTGAGCAAATGGTAAACATATATGCAATGACTAACTTCTGGATATACCTTCTTCACGACATTATTTATACTCTCATATCGATCTAATATGATGCACAATCCATAACTCGGTTTGAATTTTACAAAAAACCATTCCCAAGATACGTCATTCTCTGAATCAACTATGAAATATGCTAACAAAAATATTTTACCAGTTGCATATTTTGTTGATTATGTGATTATTTTTCCCTTGTTTATTAACTTCAAAAGTTACCATCAACAACTACAAATGGCCTACAATGTTTCGAGCCTTTAATAGATGCTCCTAGGGCTATGAAAACATAGTGGAATGAATTGTCTTCTTTGGTTAACAAATCCACAATAGATCTATTATTTTTTGTTTTTAGCATGTATAAGTATTTAGGCAAAAGTGAATATGAATCCGATGGTTTACCTCTTATGTTTTGCAAAGCCCTTTTCTTGGACCTCCAAGCCTTTAAGTAATTTATATTGATTCCATAATCATTATTCATGTCATGTATGATATGTGCTCGAGTATATATAATCTTCACATTCATATATTTATTTTTAATAATATCACCAATCAAGGTTAATGTGGCATGCCTCTTGTTACTTAGTCTAACTTCAATATTACAGCTATGATCAGATATGAATTTTTTTGCTTTTGAACATTTGTATTCCCCTTTCTTTGAATTTTTCAACTTCGAGCAATAACTCTCATCTGCGTAGCAAATAAAGTATCTTCTATAACATAATTTTTGAACCTTAAATTGGAAATCATGCTTTATTGCAAAATAACTAACCGATTTCCTGAGAGTGTCTTTATCTTTATAAATATATCCCACTTTAATTTCATCTTGCATATCATTATTTATTATTCCATAATAGGGGTTTTCATCTTGTCCTTGAATATTTTCATTGTTACTAATTAATTCTTGAACTGTATTTTTGCTCAGATTGCTCACATATTCCATCAAGCTTGTCTAGTATCATTAAAATGTACATCTTCATCAATCAAGCCACTGGATGCTGCTTGTTCACTTTCAATTACTGCAACTTCAATTGGTATTTTGTTTGAGAAATCACCTAATGCAAAAATAAATAAAACTCAATTAAAAAAGATAATACATTGTATTTAGATATTGAATAAATAATTTTAAGAATGCAAATGAAAAATTAGACTTAATTGATTTTTGTACATGATAAAAATACAATGTATTTTCTTTTGATAAAAAAAACACTATATTTTCTAATTATAAAACATAATAAATACACTGTTTCCTTTTCAAAAAATAAACTTTGTATTCTATACATGAAAATCTACTAAAAAATACAATATGTTTTATTTTGACAAAATAAAGTACATTATATTTTTTTTTCATAAAATAAAAGTATTTGTTTGATATATTTACCTAGGATAGTATTTTGTAGAATTGTGATGTATAGAGGATAAGTTGTGAATTCTGGTTCTTTTTTTAGTTCCACGTAAAATAGTAATGACATGTCATCATCAGCTATTAATGGTGGATATCCTTCTTTTAGCTTGTATTTTATATCAAGATTTCATCTTCTACATTTATATTCATTTGTTGTGATATAACTTTCGATAATTGTTCATATTTGCAAGTCAATAGAAGTAAAATGACTTTCACTTTAAAATTCTCATATTCTTGATTCACATTCCAGTATCCTCCATGCTAAATTAATATTAGTATTGATAAAGCGTGAAATATCTTTATCTGAGAAAGAGAGTCAGCAGTTGTAAGTACCGATCGGGAGGTTGATCTTACAAAAAGGAGTGTCCGGTCGGATCAGGCGTTAGCACTCTGAAGCTTAAGTTAGTAGCTTTCTAGAGAGATAATTTTTAGAGAGAGAGTTTCAGATGTTCAATACCCGGAGCCCTTATGCTTTTGGCTATTTATAGGAGATAAAGTAGGGGTACTTGTGTACCTTGGGGCATGATAATTGGCAGTTGGAGTAGGTAAATGGCAATGTGACAGGGAGCAGGTGGGAGTTATGGGCGTTAGCTTGTGTTAGTGGACTGATAGGATGTGTTATCCCATCAATTCGATCGGCCATTGCGTCTTCCTGTCTTATCTTTCAGCTCATACTTTGCTTTCCTAGTTAATGGGCTTTGGGTCCTGGCAAGTGTTATTGGGCCGACTTAAATGGGCCTTAGGAGATATTTTTCTATAGTTATCACTTTCTCCCCCCGAACGGTCCGATCGGGAGATTTAATTTTTTGGCAGGATTTTTTTTGAATTTTTGGGAAGCGCCCATCTGAAGAGATGTGTCCGTTTAGTTCAGATAGCTATTTCAAATTTAATGCCATGCGTATGTCGAGGATGGCACTTCGTTCTTCGTAACTGTAATAATGAATCGAAGACACGTGGCATCCATCCAATGGAGAGGCATTCAGAGTATTTTAGAAGCTTTTTGCCTATAAATAGGTAAGTTTGGAGCAATTTTTCTTTACTTTTCAGCGATTCTTAGCAAAACTTTGCCAAATTTTCTTTGTGAACTTTTGCTTTTTGAAACCCTCAACAATTCTTGGGCTTTAAATTTTGGAGATTTCAGATTTTCTGTAAGATTATCCAAGTAAGTAAACAATCCCTGCCTTTAATTTTCTTTCTCATTCATCACATACATTCTTCACTTCTCCCTCTCCTTCATGATTGATAAAGGAGGAAGTGGAAAGAATTCCTTCATAGTATTATTTCCCTGCAGAAGTGTCAGTAATGGCCTGGCCAGATTCAATGGCAGTGACAGGGGGGCTTTTTGGCCAGGAAAGGAACAAATGGTTCATCTGCCACTTATGGAGCTGAGACGCAGGGATGAGGCTTTCCTTTGGTGCATTCGAGATGGTGATTCTTAGGGGTTATGGAATTTCCCCTAATCAATTGCATCAGAATAGATGGAGGACGGTGGCCTGCTTGAAAATTTTGTGCAAGATAGAAGTGGTACTCCAACTCTGGACCTCTTCACTCATTTCTTTTATATTTTCGATCGGAGTGACGAGTCGTAATACTACTTTACTAGCCAACATCAGCAAAAACTCTTCACTATCCCATCTTTGATGAAGAGCTTTAGAGAGAGATATTTTTTAGTGGGTATGGCCAGTGGTTTTGGAGTACCACTCATCCTGTTAAAAGGGGCCATCATTTTAAAGATCATGTTGTTGGGCAATCTATATACAAAACTGACATCAAAAAATTGATAAATGCCGTGGCAAGGAACGAACAACCCTTCGACTCCAACTTTCTTCTGGCGACGTTGATGGGATCTTCAAGCTTTGAGGCTGGTGAAAATGCAGAATATGAGCATTTTAATGGGAGTGAGGGGGATGGCGTATATTTTAATGAATCACGCATTGCATGTGCATCTATTATTCTTATTTTGAAGAAGATACTTATCTTATTTGATTCTATGATGTAGCTATGAGCGAAATAGTGAGAGGAGAAGATGTCGCGAAGCAACTTGCTGATCGGGCCAAGGCCAAGAGGAAAGCCGAGCGTTTGGCTAAGAAGGAAAGAAGAACTAAGAAAAGGAAAATCTTGCCTGCCTCAAAAGTTTATGCTTCTAAGAGCGTAGCAAGTGCTCCTGCATCCTTTGCTACTATTGCTACTGTAGTGACATCGGCTCCTGCTTTTACGGTCGTTCCCGCCATTCGTCATCTTTTGACGGTTGCTAGACCAGCAGTGCCACCTTCGATCATAGCAAGATAGCGCCCACTTAGGCATCTGCATTCGAGGGACGAATCAGATGATGAGGAGCCACAACCGTCCTTATGCCCCCGATCATCCAGTCATAGAAACATGGCACCGATAAATGAGGTGACACAGAAGAGGGTTGAGGAGGAGGTTAAGAAAAAAGCTGCTGAGGTGGTGGCTGTAGTAGACGTTCGAATTGCTGTAAAGGGCAAAGAAGTTATCCGGGGTGAGTCCATCCGGCCGCCCCCAGGGAGAACTCCGGAGAGTCGGGCTCCTTTTCTAGATGATATCCTAAAAGAGTGATTTAGGGAGGACTTGACCGTGACCAGCAGGGGGGTGCCGAGCTTTATTTGCCAAGGTCTTGCACAAGAGAGTGATTTCAAGGCAATGAAGGAGCTCAACTTGCTTTCTCGAAAGTTCGACCTATTTTAACAGTAGAGCATAGAGGTAGTGTTCGTATTCTTCTTCTCCTCTTTTTCTCTCTCTTTTTTTTACTGACCATTTTCTCCACTTCCTTTATTAGCTAATAAAAAGAGGCATTTGTCTACACGATATGGTAGCCTTTGCCCGATCAAAATAGGAGGATGTTGTTCATCAGAGGAAGGAGGCAGAAGTCGCTAATGATGCGGCTAAAAAGAAGGCAATGCAGCTGAGGTCAGAGGTGGATGAGCTGAAGAGGGAAAGAGCCAGACTATCTCAAGACCTTAGGTCTCGGCAGAGCAAGATGGATCATCTCAAGGGAGACGTTGCTCATCTGATAGCAGATAGCACTCTGTGCAAGCAACTTGAGGAAGAGGTAGCCAGGCTAAGGGGTGAATTCTCACATCTCTCTTCCGAATGCGCTAAAGTCAAGGAAGATAGAGACAAAGCCAACACTGATAAAGATAAGGCTCTGTTTGAGAGCGACATTTTTCAAGTCGAGAGAAACTCTATGGAGACAGCCTTGGCGGAGAAGGAGATGGCATGGAGCAAGAGGCTGGTGAAGGAGTTGGATTCCCAAAGGAAGGAAATCCTTGACCAATTAGGCGAGGTCCAAGGAAGGCTACTAACTCGGTTGATTTATGTAGCAGGCAGCATTTCCCTGAAGCTGAGCTCAATTGGATGGAGGACCAAGGGATCCTTCCCAACCTTCCTTCTAGCGATGATAAGGAAGAAGCTCCCCAGACTAGAGCGATCGAGGGAACAACAGATGAAATTCCTTTCCAAGTAGACGTCAGTTTACCGATTGAGCCTGAAATCATTCCTCTACTGCTAACTAAACCCAAAGTCGTGGCCCTTCTTCCAACAGAGCATGTCGCTGAAAGTGTCATTGGGTCTTCCCAACCTTCTGTCGAGATCGAGGTTAAGCTTACCATTCAGCAGACTGCGAAGCTCGATCCCAGCGGGACTCCTACCAATGTAGAAATTATAGATATAGAGACTTAGATCTTTTATTTCCTTGTAATGTTTTTCTTTGTAGTATTTTACTACTTCGTTTTGTAATTTGTACAAATTTTTTCATATATATAAAAGAGTATGATTCACTTTAAATTGCAATTTCTCACTTTTTAATGCAATTTTCTTTTAAGTATAATTTGTCATAAAATCAACTAAGGAGAATATATAAAATCGACTAAGGAGAATACTTCCTGAATTTAACTCAAGTATTGTAGTCCATAACTCATAGGATTAACGAACGATTAATCCAATCAGATCAAAAAGATAAAACTATTCATCATGTCATGAGTTATGACTTAGATTTTAGGTGTATGACGTCAAGTGTAACAAGCAACTTTGCATTCCTGCATTCGCTTTAGATGTTATCCGACCAGATATATAGATCAGTTATCCGAATGAGAGTCATGTGACCGGTGTCTAGCAAGTGTACTAGATTGGCTAGTAATATAGGGAAATATAGATTAAGACCCCAAATATCGTACCCAAAGGAACATGGATTGCTAAGGATAATACCTATGTATGAATTAAATTAATCCAAGATCATTTCCCAAATGTTTTTGATTTAAAAGAAAAAATTAAACAAAATAAACAATTAAACAAAACAAAAGCTAAAACATGAATTAAAAACAAAACAATAACTGAAATTCTCTTACTAAAGGAACTATCCACCTTAACTTTCATTGTAATGACTTAAATTCAATATAAACACCAGTGATTATGGAAAAACTAGTAATAGAGCAAGATATCTTTATTCAAGTATATCATTCTTAGTATTAAACTCATAAACAAATCTAATACTTAGCATGAAAATCTAGTTTTAACTTCCTAAATATTCATTAAAGCCTTTTTCAAGTGATTCAACTCCAATTCATTCTTAGTTCTTCTTCTCTTAGTATTAACCAATAAAATTCACACATAATTATCTCATATTTTGGATAATAATCATGCATAAACATTAAGGAGTCAATCTAAGAACATGCAAATCATTAACTATGTCAAAACCAATTTTTAGTTATTTATTCAATAAACCAACATTCAATCTCAACACAATCAAAGATAAGAATATGCTTAAAACCAAGAAATAATCAACCGATATTGAAAATTAAGCTCAAAATAAAGTCATAATAATGAAAATATAAGATTTCAAGAATCCATTAGCAAAAGAAGAAAAACTACTTCCTAAACATAATTAAAAACTAAAACAAAGTTGAAGAAAAATAATGAAAACATAAAAATAAGGTAAAATAACTAAGCCTAATTCTAAGATTTCTCTAATTGATTATACTCATTGATTCCTTCTTTGATGTTTTAGCTTGCTATTTATAGGCCAAAGATGTCGTGGATTCCTTCTCAAACTCTTACAATCAAATAGGAGGCAAACTCTGGCCAAAACAGGAAGCTCGAGAAAATCCTTCGGGTAAATGGGAGTTTGAACACATGGCCACACCCTTAAATGTGCCTTCTCTACACGTGGTCATGTGTATTTATGTTCTTCCTCCACACGTGGCCACGTGTGGTCTTCACTAGGAATCCACGTGGTCACGTGTATTCATTTGTTCTTCTCTAGTTAGTCTTTCACATGGCCACGGTTCTTCAATATCAAACCTTCACGTGGCCACAGGTAGAATTCTTCAATGACTTCACGTGGTCTCGTCTTAAGGCTCTGGACTGGACGCTTGTTTTCTTGCCTAAATTCTTCATATTTGCACTTGTGGCCCTAATCTTTGCACTTTTTACAATTTAAGCCCTTTTATATCAATTTTAACCTGAAAATCAAACAAAACACATAATTAACCTAAAAAACATAAATATTAACAAATTCACTCTAATTTAACCTAAATAAAACCAAAACAACAAAATAACACAACTAAAAACATATCAAAAACTATATATAATCCACACTTATCATCATGCATTACGAATGACCTTTCGATCTTACAATTTTTTGGAGATTTGGCGATTTTATATATCGAGCACTTAGGAGAGATAATTAACTCAATCATTGTCCTTCGTATTTTGGGTTCGAATTGACGTCTAACCTAGAGAAGGAGTCGATGGAGATTGAACTGATGTGTCTTGCATTTTTGATTCGGGAATGACATCAAACCTAGCAGACAAACTTATAATGTAGAAAAGCTTTCACATCTTGGGCTCAGGATGAGCATCGAGCCTAGTGAGGGACCCATACCGGTCGAAACTAGATGTGGAGACGAATGGAGTTTTTAGCTTTTGCATTTTAGGCTTGAGATAGACGTCGAGCCTAGCGAATAGACATCATTATTTTTTATACTCCGATCAGATTCAGAGTCAAAATTATCAATTGGGATTTTCGTTGATTAGAATAAAATAGATAACCTGCAAGCAAATATTAAACCTACCAAACAAGTAGCTGTAAACATACCTTTTTCAAAAATAGAGAAAAATTTCTTTATTGAATTTGAAATTTGATACAAGATTATACATAGTACTTCTTGAGTACTTCCATATTCCAGCTTCTGGGTATGTCCAACCCTTCAAGGGTTCTGAGCCTATACATACTGGAGCTTAGAATCTTAAAGACTTCGTAGGGACCTTCCTAATTTGGCATTAGCTTCCCAACTCTAGCATTTCTCATGCTTATATCTGCCTTTCTAAGCACCAGATCACCCACATTGAAGGTTCTTGCCTTTACTTTCGTGTTGTGGTATCTAGTGACTCTTTGTTTGTAGGCAGCAATTACCACATAGGCATCTTCTCTCCTTTCTTATACCAAGTCCAAATCTTGGCATCTATCCTGGATGTTCATCCGATCGAAATAGAATGCGGACCGATAGGATGAGAGGCCAATTTCTATAGGTATCATTGCCTCAGAGCCATAGACAAAAGAGAATGGCATTTAATGAGTGCCAGCTCTCAGAGAGGTCTTGTAAGACCATAAGACACTTTACAGTTCTTCGGTCCAGTTGCCTTTTAGCTTGCTCAGTTGTTTCTTTAAATCTTCTAGGAGTGTTTGATTGGAGACCTCGGTCATCCCATTACTCTATGGGTGGGTGACTAAGGTGAACTTAAGGCTGATGTTGAGATTTTAGCAAAAGTTTCTAAAGATCGAGTTGTCGAACTGCTGGCCATTATCTATAATAAAGACATTGGGTAAGTCATACCTGTAAATAATGTCATTCTATGCAAAATTTCTATTCCTCTCTACTGTAATTGTTGCTAAAGGCTCTAACTCGATCCATTTGGAGAAGTGGTCGATGGTGACAAGGAGGAATTTCATTTGCCTTTTTCCTTGGGGAAAGGGTCCTAGGAGTTTCAGACCCTATTGGTCCAACGGCCAAAAAATTTCAATCGGTTGCTGGTCTGCTATCGGTTGTCTGATGACTCTTCTATGAATTTGGCATTGTTGGCATCTTCTCACTTTTTCCTAGGCATCTTTGAAGATACTTGGCCAAAAATATTTGGTTTGGAGTACTTTTCTTGCCATGGCTCTACTAGCTTCGTGTGCACCATAAATGCCTTTATGGATTTCTTTTAGGACGTAGTCTCATTCCTCCTTCGTCATGCATTTAAGCTAGGGGTGACTGAAAGCTTTTTTTGTACAGATCACCATTAATAATAGTGTAATTCAGGGATTTATGAGATACCTTTTTGGCTTCTATCTTGTCTTCAGGTAGCTGCCCTTCTTGTAGGTACCGCTTGATGAAGCTCATCTATATGTCCTGAGCTAGATTAATCTCTATCATCTCTAGTTTGTCTAAGGAGGAGGTTGGTTGCTCTATAAAGGTGATGTTTTCCTCTATCATCCCTTACTCAGAAGTAGACATCTTACAAGTCGATCGATAGCTATAGTTTGATCTCTTGGCACCTCCTGCAGGATCCATTTTGATCTAGACTCTTCCAGCATCTTGAATGTGGCCTTGAACTTTGCTAGGTACTGAATCATGTTGGTTTCTCTGAGCTTCAAGGTGCCTAAAACTTAGCTTATTACGAGCTGGGAGTCGCTCTTGATGATGACCGACTCCGGTCGAATGGCTTGGAGCAATCTCAGCCCTTGCAGGAGTGCCTTATACTCTGCCATATTATTTGAAATTTTGAAGCTAAATTTTATTGTGTACCTTATGATATTGCCTAAGGGGCCTATTATTACGATGACTGCTCCTCCTTGGGTGTCATTTATAGCTCTATCCATGATCATTTTCCATTTTACACGTTGGGGCTGATCGGTCATTTCTTCGCCAGCAAATTCAGCAATAAAATCTTCCAAAGCCTGAGCCTTCATCACCTTTCTGGGTTCGTACCTCACGTCCCATGACTGGAGCTTAATTGCTCATTCCATCATTTTTCCTTCCAGATTTAGGGTCTGGAGGATTTTTCTGATAGGCTGACCTGACCGGACCACTATTGTGTGTGCTTCAAAATATTACCTTAGCTTTTTTATGCACATCATAAGGGAAATGATGAGTTGCTCGACCAAACCTTTCTTCAATTTTGGGCTCCTAAACACTTGGCTCATATAGTAAATGGACAGTTACTGGATTCCTTCTTCCTTGACTAGGACACCTACAACAGCTTCACCAGAAGTTGACAAGTATAGGTATAGATTTTTACCTGAAAACGGTCAGCTGAGTAGTGGTGGGTTAGTGAGGAACTTTTTTAATTCATCGAAGGTGTGTTGGTAGTCAATTTCCCAGCTAAAAGCTTCAGTCTTTCTCAATTTCTTGAAGAAGGGGGGTGCACCACTTGGCTGAAGAGGAGATGAAGATGGTTGTTATCCTACCATTCAGTTTCTGAACATCTTTCACATTGCTCGGAGGTTGCATCTCCAAAATGGCCTTTATTTTATCAAGATTGGCTTCAATACCTCTTTGGGAGACCATGAAACCGAGGAATTTTCTCGAGGACACCCCAAAAATGTATTTCTCGAGGATTAAGTTTAATCCAAAACTTATTTAGCGTGTTGAAGACCTTTACTAAATCAGCAGGATGTTCTTCGGGGCTTTTGTTTTTGATGACTATATCATCCACGTAGACTTCCATGTTTTGCCTGATCTGATCTTTGAAGATTCAGTTCATCAAATGCTGATATGTGGTACCTACATTTTTTAGTTCAAACGGCATGACCTTGTAGCAGAAGGTGCCATCATCCGTGATGAAGCTGGTCTTTTCTTTATCCAACAACCACATCATAATTTGGTGGTATCCAGCATATGCATCGAAAAAGGAGTAGATGGTATGGCCAGTAGTGGCATCCACCAATTGGTCTATGCTAGGCAGGGGTAACTGTCTTTCGGATATGCTTTGTTTAGATCTGTGAAATCTATACACATGCGTAACTTTCCTGACTTCTTTTTTACCTGCACAATATTGGCAAGCCATTCCGGGTAATCAACCTCTTGGATTGTACCCGCTTTCAATAATTTGTTCACTTCCTTAAAAATGAATTTCCTTCGATTGAGAGCATGCCTTCTCAACTTTTGCCTGATCGGCTTGTAAGCTGGATCCACATTAAGTTTATGGGTGATCACGTTGGGATCGATTCCTGAGATGTCTTCTGGCTTCCAAGTGAAGGATGTCTGGTTGATCATCAGGACTTGCATGATGGCCTCCTCGACCTTTGCACTCATGCTAGTGCCTACTTGAACACTCTTACCTTTTGACAGTGTCCTTACCTTTACCTCTTCTACAGGATCCATTCTCTGCCTCTCCGTCTGCTTAAATCATTCTAGCCCTGGCTCCACCAATATGTCCTATTTTAGGTGCTTGATCATGGTGACATAAGCCTTTCTGGATGCCTTATGGTCACCTCTTAGAATAACAACGCCTCCCCTAGTTAGGATCTTCATCACCATGTACCAGATGCTGGTGACAACTCTAGTTTGAAAGAGCAAAGGCCTGCCAAAAATTACATTATAGGTAAAAACCATGTCAATAATTATAAAAGTTATCTTGCAGGCATGGGCTAGGGCTTCCTGGTCGAGCTCTACGAATAGTTCGATAGATCCTACCACCAGAATGGTAGCGTTGCCAAGTCCGATCAGCGGTGTGGCATTCGGCTTAAGCTCTTCGATCAGCAGGCCCATGGCTCTATAAGCTTGGAGGGTGGGCACATACACAATACTTCCATTGTCCACCAATATCCTCTTCACATCAAAGTTATTGATTCACGCCCTAACGACAAGGGCATCTTCATAAGGAAACATTACGTCTCATGCATCCTTACTAGATATGGTGATCGAGGCTGGCTGCTCGACTGTCTGGGTGATGTAGACACCTTTCCCCTTTCTTTTCCTGGAGAGGTCCTCTTTATAGGATGACCCACCAGTGATCATATTTATGATCCCGATGTAAGGTCAGCAGGGATCCATATTTTTTAATTTTCTCCTCTCATCGTCATTGTCATCATCGAAATCGTCTTTCTTAATGTCTGACTATCTATAGGGATTTTCCCCTTTGGTCAGACCTACAAAATTTTTGAGGTGCCCTCTTTGCAAGAGTCGCTTAATTTCTTCTTTCAGCTCGAAATACTCATCGGTTGTATGACTGATATCTCTATGGAACTTGCAGTACTTGTTATAGTTCCATGTGTTTTTGCTTCTCTCATCCAATTTCTTGGGACAATTCACTTTTCGGTACTTTTTTTTGATCCACATCAACACCTGTGCTGGGTTGGATTGAGCAGAGTGAAGGTTTTATTCTGCTAGCCACTACCCCGATCGGACTTAAATCACTTGGCCTCCTTTTTTTCCTAGGTTTTTAGAAGTGAAGGCTCTTTCAGGGCTCTTTGCTATCCATTCAGATGTAGAAGTTCGATTAAAGGAGCATCCATCCGGGTGCTGAATTCTGTCCATAACGTTGGTCCTTTTGCCACGGCTGGACCTCAAGGCATCATCCAACTGAATATGTTGCCTAGCTCTTTCCATTAGATCTAAAAAGATGGGTGGCGGCCTTATTACAATTGACTCAAATAACGATTGATCACCAGTGCTGTTGGCCAAAGCGTTGGATGCCATCTCCATACTTACATTCCTCACCTCCGATATTGTGGCTTGAAACCTGTCGATGTAGTCTCGAAGACTTTTATCATTCCTTTGATAGAGGTTGCATAAGTCGCTTATAGATTTTGGAGCTTGTGTCTGTACGATGAATCGCTTGATAAATAGTTTCTTGAGTTGTCAGAAGGAGGTGATTGACTCCTAAGGGAGCTCATAGAACCAGTTAAAGGCATCTCCTCCCAAAGTGGTGGGGAATATCCTGTAGGCAATCCTTTCATTGTAGGTATAAACCTACACTTTGGTTAGATATTCTGCAAGATGAGTGACAGGGTCAGTTTTACATGTATACCTATCCATTACCACATCTCTCCACCTGGGAGGTAGCTCGAACTCCGTGATCTCCCTACAAAATAGGGAGACCGTGTTGCTGTAGGTGTTTCCCTCAAACATACCTTTTCTAGGGCCGATCAAGCCAAACTGCTTGAGTTTCTGCTTAAACCATTTGTCCTCACTGCTTATGGTTGTTGAGGTGAACTTGTCTCTCTGTCCCTTTATATGGCTGCAATTTGGCATGCACATAAACGATAGATCGTCCCTAATGGATAAGGCGGAGGATCTGCTGGGGATATATGAAGAGTCCCTACTCGAGAACATTATCCCCTTCCCTTTATCGTACCTGCTTGGGATTTTGACTCCCATTCTTCTGCTATCATAAGCTCGTGGCTCTTTGATGGAAATTCCCTTGTTCCTTCTTCTTTCGAAGTCTTCAGTCATGAAGTCCATTTCATGGCTTCTTTCAGAAATCCTGGGCATTTTGCCCTTTTTCAGCATTTGGACTATGCTCTTAGTGAAGTAACTAAGAATGGTATGCATATCCCTAATAGTAATAGGGGTATCTTCTGGTTGCTGCATAACTACATCATTGAAATTTGGGAAGAGGTTGGTAGATTATCTGGGAGATCTCTCTCTTCTCCTTGAGGGCCTAGATCTGCCCTAGCTGTTGTGATTATACTCTCCAGAAGCTATGTGCTCATTGGATCTTGAATCTGCCATGTCTCTCAACAAAAGCACCAAATGATAAAGCGTTGAATGCCTTTATATGAGAAAAAGGGTCAGCAGCTGTGAGTATCGATCGAGAGGTTGATCTTGCAAGAAGGAGTGCCCGGTCGGACCGGGCATTAGCACTCCAAAACTTAAGTTAGTAGCTTTCTAGAGAGATACTTTTTAGAGAGAGAGTCTCAGATGTTCAATACCTTGAGCCCTTATGCTTTTGGCTATTTATAGGAGATAAAGGAGGGGTACTCGAGTACTTTGGGGCATGATAATTGGCAGTTGGAGCAGGTGAGCGGCGCTGAGATAGGAAGCAGGTGGGAGGTATGGGCGTTAGCTTGTGTCAGTGGACTGGCAGTACGTGTTATCTCATTAGTCCGATCGGCCATTACGTCATTCTGTCATGTCTTCCAGCTCACACCTTGCTTTCCTAGTTAATGGATTTTAAGCCCTGCCAAGTGTTGTTGGGCCGACTTGAATGGGCCTTGGAAGATTTTTTTCCATAGTTATCAGGTGTCATATCGATACTGCTACTATGTTAGGATCATCTATATATGAATGCAAAATAAATTAGAAAATATTTTTAATTGTAAAACACATAACATATATATATATAATATAATGCAATGTATCAAATTTATTATTTTTTTGGAATTTTGTACAGTGTATTTTCTCTCCATAAAAGAACTAAATATAAACTGTATTTTATGTATCAAAACCTACTAAAAATATACTGTATTTTATTTTCATAAAAGAATACTTAACATAATAACTTTGATACAATGCATTATATACTGTACACATTTTTACTAAAACATAATAGATTTTATTGACTTTTGCCATTATAAAAATATAATGTATTTTCTTTTGAAAAAATAAAATACACTCTATTTTCTTTTTCATAAAAGAAGATACAATGTATTTTTCATTAATAAAATGTATTATACTTTATTGACTTTTGTACATTATAAAAATACAATGTATTTTTTAGGGGTGTGTAGAACCGAACCGAATAAATTTTGATCTATTTGGTTTGGTTATTTCAGTATTTGATTTGTTTGGTTCGGTTATTTTAATTTTATCAGTTCGTTCGATTCTTGAAATTGAAAAACCAAAGGAACTAAACCACCAAACTTTTTAAAACTCACTGTTTTGCTCTCTGTGTATGTATATATATGTATATGTTTAATGGCTATCGTATTTTCAGATTTGCAATCCCTAACAGCCGCCTCCACTGACTGCATCCCCTAAATCTTTAGTCTAAGAGAGAGCTTCGCGTACAGAAAGAGCTTCAGCCATATGAATTTCCAAACAGCCAACCCAAGTGATCCAAAAATCCTTTAACAAAGTAAAGAATAGAAGCAAAATAGGTGATATTTTCAGCATGAAAGACAGCTACATCAAGGTTACACTTAACCCAACCAGCAGGTGACGTTATCCATCTCGAAGAAGAAAGAGCCGACATAGTAGCAAAAGGAATGGACATTTGAATTATTTTTAAAGATACATTATTTATTTCATTTTTTTAAAAATAATTTTTTTAAAAAATAAAGTATAATGTAGAAAATTTTGACATAGTTGCTATTGGTTTGTTTCTAATGACTTGAGCTGGGTCTGTGGCTTTGCTCTTAGTTGCTGCCGGTTTGTTGCCTTGTGAAGGTTCCTTGTTTTCAATTTTGTCGCTCTTCCTGGGTTTAATTCGACTTCTGCATTGTTTTGGTTAGCATTTTGTGCAATGGCTTCTTCTCCCAGTTTTCGACATCTGTTGCAGTCTTTTTAGGAGATCTCTTTCTTCAGCCTATTTTGTTGCTTTCCCCGGCTGTTGATTTTTTTTTCTTTAGGCTTGCTTTTTTGTTGGCTTGTGGTGTTTATATCAGATAAACAATGAATCAATCTTGATACATTTAAGGGAAACCAACATCTCAAAATAACTACATTAATAATGATTTAATATTTATAGCCATACAATTAAGTTGTTATGGTGAGCCACCAACTAATTAAAGCCTAATTTGTAGTGAGCCACCGACCAATTAAAAGCTCAATTTATTTTGTTGGATATATGAGTAAAAGCCCAATTATAATTCTAAACCGATTGAACCGAATCGAACCAATCAAAATTATTTCAATCAATTCGGTTGTCGATTATATAAATTTCAATTTTGGTTTGGTTCTTATATTTTTCAAATTTTGATTTTCGAATCAATTGGTTCGGTCTAAAATCGAACTGAACTGACCATTTGTACACCCCTAGTATTTTCTTTTGATAAAATAAAATATATTGTATTTTTTATAAAAAAATATACTCTATTTTTTAATAATAAAATATAACAAATAAATTGTATTTTATTTTCATAAAATAAACACTATATTTTTTTACATTAAAACCTACTAAAAATATTATGTATTTTATTTTGACAAAATAAGATATATTGTATTTTCTTTTCATAAAATGTATTCGAATTCATTGACTTATATACATCATAAGAATACAATGTATTTTCTTTTGAAAAAATAAAATACACTGTATTTTATTTTATAAAATAAACTCTGTATTTTATACATAAAAATCTACTAAAAATATAATGTATTTTTTCACAATAAAACTTATTAGAGTTTTATTGACTTATTTACATGATAAAAATATAATGTATTTTCGTTTGAAAAAAATAAAATACACTATATTTTATTTTCATAATAAAAAATAATAAAACCCAATACATACACTGTATTTTATTTTATTTTATTAAAATAAATACTATATTTTATGCATGAAAACCTACTAAAAATATAATATATTTTCTTTTTATAAAACATATTAGATTTTGTTGATTTCTATATATTATAGGTATACAATGTATTTTATTTTGAAAAAATAAAATATATTGTATTTTATTTTCATAAAAGAAAATACATTGTATTTTCTATTCATAAAATATAATAAATAAACTATGTTTTATTTTTATAAAATAAATACTGTATTTTTTACATAAAAACCTACTAAAAATACAATATATTTTATTTTGACAAAATAAGATACACTGTATTTTCTTTTCATAAAACGTATTAGAATTCATTGACTTTTGTACATCATAAGAATACAGTGTGTTTTCTTTTGAAAAAATAAAATATATTGTATTTTTTCATAAAATAAATTATGTATTTTATACATGAAAAGCTATTAAAAATATATTGTATTTTGTTTTCAAAAAAGAAAATATACTGTATTTTCTTTTTCATAAAATAAATAATGTATTTTATACATGAAAACTTACTAAAATATACAATGTATTTTCTTTTGACAAAATAAAATATACTATATTTTCTTTTTAATCTCATTGTTTTCAATATTTAGAACAACTAACAGATAATTTATTTTCAATTTATCAATTATTATGACTTTGAAATATAACAAATTAAAGAAAAAAGAGTTAATTAACAATATAGTTAAAAAGATATCGCACACATAATATTATAGCAGACATAATAGGCAACATATATATTCAAGCAGACATAACATGTTGAATGCAAAATTATTTTTTAGAAATTTAAGTAAATTGAAAAATGAAGTAGCAACGATTGTCAGATACGGAAAACAAATAAAAACTAGAGATGAGCATGGACCGGTTAACCGGTTCATTAATAATTTTCTTAAACCAATCCATTACTATCGGTTAACCGTTATATCGATTTTGGTTTTTAACTCGGTTTTTTTGGATCGATTTAACTGTTAACCACTAAAAATTTTTAATATATAAATTTAATAAATTATACAATTTATAATATTATTTTTAATAGTTAAAAATGCTTTAAAAATAAAAAAATACTAATTAAATACAATATCCATTAAAATAATCAAAATAAAAATAAAATTTCCATAATTAATTATAAAAATTAAAAATATTCAATATAAAACTAACAACAGAGCGCTAATTATGCACATAATTTTAATGTTCATTTACTAAAAATATATATTTTATAAAATTATATATCATAATATTTATAAATTACACAAAAATTAAAAAATATAATTTATAATATATATATATATATATATATTCGGTTTCGATTTCGGATCGGTTAACCTTTGATTTTTAAAGTAAAAATCATAAACCTAAAATTTTGGTTTGATTAATCTAAAAATTGATTCAGTTTCGGATCAATTTCTCGGTTAACTCATCCCTAATAAAAAAAATTGCATAATATTGTTAATTCAATCCAACAAAATAATTTTGTCATTAGTGGGGTTTATATATTGAGACAAGTATAGTCTATGGAAGAATTTTATGCACAGTCATTTCGATGTGTTTGAAAATTGTTATTTTGAATCAAATAACTTGTTTAGTCATTAGTGTCTAGAGAAGTGATTATGATTCAAATTGGCAGTGTTGATGATTTATCAGTGGAAAAAATACAAAAATAAAACAGAAAACAAAAATCTTCTTCTGCAAAAGCATATTGAGAAAGGTTTGGTCCATAAGATTGATAATATAAAATGTATTTTCTTTTGAAAAAATAAAATACACTGTATTTTCTTTTTATAAAAGAAAATATAATGTATTTTCTATAAATAAAACCCAATATATACATTGTATTTTCTTTTCTTAAAAATAAACACTCTATTTCATACATGAAAATCTACTAAAAATAAAATATATATTCTTTTGACAAAAGAAAATATACTGTATTTTCCTTTCATAAAACCTAATAATTACAATGTATTTTATTTTTATAAAATAAATAATATATTTTATATATAAAAACTTACTAAAAAATACAATGTATTTTATTTTGAGAAACAAAATACACTGTTTTTTTTTATAAAAGAAAATACATAGTATTTTCTATTCATAAAATGTATTAGACTTCATTGACTTCTGTATATCATAAAAATATAGTGTATTTTATTTTCATAAAATAAATACTTTTACATGAAAATCTACTAAAAATACAATGTATTTTGTTTTGACAAAATAAGATACACTATATTTTCTTTTTATAAAATATATTAGAATTCATTGACCTCTGTACATCATAAAAATACAGATGTATTTTCATTTAAAAAAACAAAATACATTATATTTTTTTCATAAAATAAATTGTATATTTTATACACAAAAAGCGATTAAAAATATATTGTATTTTTTGATAAAATAAAATACAATGTATTTTGTTTCATAAAATAAACAATGTATTTTATATATTAAAATTTACTAAAATATACAATGCATTTTCTTTTGATAAAATAAAATACACTGTATTTTTTTATTCATAAAACCAAATAATTAAAATGTGTTTTGAACCTGATAAATCATAATCATATTTTAATCAAAATAAAAAAAAATGTATAGAGGCTTTGACTCATAATAATACTGCTTATTTTTTTTCAACTTGAATTTATTGAAGTTTCATCGAAAATAATCTCACTGTTTTCAATTTTCAGGACAACTAACACGGTTTATTTTCAATTTATCAACTATTATGACTTTGAAATCTAACAAATTAAGGAAAAATGAGTTAATTAAAAATATAGTTAAAAAGATATCGCAGACATAATACTATAGTAGATATAATACACGATATATATACTCGAGTAGACATAATATGTGACATTGATCGCAGAATGAAATAGAGCAAAGAATTTCAAAATTTAGGTAAAAAGAGAGCAGAGAATTTTGACATATATATTCAATTTAATTAATTCATAGTAGTTTGAAATTTAGGTAAAAAGAAAGAGAATAGAGTATTTGATCGCAGAAAGAAGATAAAACTTACATTGATCACAGAGAGATGAAGATACCATGAAAATGAATTGCTTTAAATTTACAATCTGTGAGAAATAATCGGAGAAAATCGATGAAAACGATCATGTATTTTTATTTTTTGAAAGAAAATCATTTTTGAACTGTAATTCTTAAAAGGGAAAATTAAAAAAAAAAATCATTGTGGTATTTTTAAAAGCGAAATATTGGGAAAGTAGCAATTATGAAACAGAAAATTTAAATTTGCTTTTTATAGTAAGTTGAACACGTGCGACGACATTAATGATATATTTTTTCTTTTATGTGGTATTTGCGTAGAAACTCCTATTTTTCAGAACCCAATTAGCAAGTTGGCTAAATAATAATAATAATAATAATTTTTGAGTTTCGTCTTCGAAAAGTATGTTAGAAAAAAGCATGTTGATGAAAAAAATGCCAAATTAAATAAGAAATTTGCTGTTAAATTGGCTTTACGGCAAAAGCTTGCAAATGCGAAGAATAATAATAATGTTATTGTTGCTTAACTAAATCTCGTACCATATCTCAATGCAACAAAGTTTTAGCTTTACAACTCAAAAGGCAAGCAACCCATAGATATGTACAAATTTTATACAGCTTGGAGTTGGAGATCCTCAAAGGACACCACCAAATCGTATGTTTATCCATAAATAATTAAATAATAATTAAAATTACCTAAATTTCTATCTTTTTTGAGCGGAACCAAGTTTCATTTCCATCGGCGAGGAAGACCCCATTAAAGATTTAAAACGTTTCGAGAAAAATGATGAATGCTTACTTTTCTTATCCACAGCTATCCATCCCAATTAATTTATTTTCCACAATAATATGAAATCAGTATTATTTGATTATTTTCAACACTTTAACTTTTCCAAACAAAATTAATTGATTGGTAATTTGATATGCATTTATGTGGAAAGTAATGAATTTTTTCGTTAATTTATTGCAATTTTTTTAAATAATGAGAATTACAGTTTTTAAATTGGAAAAAAATCTTTCATAAGATAAACTATGAAAAAAATATTTATATAAATAAATTAATAAAATAATTATACTTTTCGTAAAAAAATTAACATAAAGTAAACATAGATATAAATATAAAATTAATATCAAAATTTAGTTTCTGGTTCGATCATGATAAATCAGGTATTATTTATATTTGTATAATAAAGTCAAAATGGTCGGATTTAGCGAAACACCTACTAGTTGACATGACATAATTATTCGAGAAGCTTGTTGGCATGCATTAAAAAAAATACCGTAAGAAAATGACAAAATTATTACGACCATTTTCCAGCAGAACAAAATACCGTTGTTATTTACTGTTAGAATTTACATTCCTTAGATAAAATTGTAGGCAAATAATGCGTTTTGCAATGGATAAAAAAATCCTTAGTTTCCTTAGTAAACAACGGATGTAAACTTTACTATCCAATTTTGCTAATGAAATTTAGCAACGGACTAGTGAAATTTGTCATAAAATAAGATGCCAATGGTTGCCAGCAAATATTTCCAATGAAATTTGCCGAATGTGAGAAGTTTATATAGGAAATTTTCCGACGATACAAGACAATTTTGGCAGAGATTCTAACCAACTTTGAGCATTGTCTCTAAGTGTGAAAGGAAAAAGTTTTAGTCTAATCGCTTTATCAGAAGCTCTGCTAGTTTTAAATGCGTCATAAATAGCCAAAAATCTTGAGATATACAAATTTGGATCTTTAGTGATCAGTCCTCCAAATTGACATTAATTTTGAAGCATCGATAATACAGATGACTTAATCTCAAAGTTGTTTGCTTCAATGGTAGGTTGCACAATACTTGATGTTGCTCCTTCAACAATTGGGGTCGAATATAGTGCAATGTGCATCTAGCTGGCTCCCCTATAACTATATCCTTTTTCATTTCCTTTTTTTCTTTTTGTTCCCTTAATCTAGCTTTGAAGGTGCGCTCAATTGCAGGATCAAATGGCAATAGTTCAAAACTTTTTTATCTTCTCATACACCTACAAAATAAACTTAAAGGAGAAATTAAAAATATTAAAAAAATAGAATATCAGGTAATAACAAATTATTTTGTATTGATATTAATCTATTCAGTCCCTGACAACGGCATCAAAAAATTATTGTCGGTTTTCGCATGTATATGAAATCAATTGTAGTAATAAAGAGTGAATGAGTTATTATTCCCATAAGGAATGATGATTAAGTGCCAAAATTGTGATAATTTCCTAATATTTAGACAATCAAGACTAAAACAATTAACAAAAAGAAAATTATATAAGTAAATCACACAAACAATTGAAAGATTGAATAAAATCAATAAATGGGAAGCTAGGGTATCTTTAAATTCACTTGAATCGATCTTTTTTTTTATATCTGTCGGCAATCAAATTTAATTACTTAAGCAAGGGAAGAATAATCTTAATATATTTAATATGCTCTCCCAAGCGATGTCAAACTTAAATATCAATTTCCATTAACCTTTAAAAATAGCTATTAATGAGTGAAAACAAAATTATGACTATTCTCAATAATCCCTATAAGTCAAGTTATATTATTTCCATTCGAACTATGTCTTGTGTTGTTCATAATTCAATTCAATCTCAAAAATTTCCTTCCATACCAATTTTAAGAAAATAAATTAGTCAATCAGTGACCAATTAATTGAAAGCATTAAGCATGATCATAAACAATTACATAAGTAAAGAAAACTAATCAGATAAACCCCAAAAAATAAGAATTCAAGCTACATCAAAGACAACCCTGAAAGAAATTTAGCTCATACTAATCATGTTCAAGAATCCAAAATAACAAATCAAATTCAACAACATAGTTAAAGCAAACTTGAAATTGAGTAGAGATGAAATTCTTGCTGCTTGAAGCTTTAATTTCACATAAATCTTCGAATCCCAAATCTTGAGCTTCTTTAATTTTTCCTCTTATTTTTCATCCCCTCATTAGTGATGGAATAGCCTTTTTATATGGAAGAAGCATCCTAATTGGAATAGGAGAGCTCTAGGGCTTGTTTTGAAAGAAATAAAATAGAGTTGGAGTAGAAAAATAGAATTAAGTTTGCATTCCAATTTTTATCCCTATCACCACACCCTCAAGTGGTGATTTTTGCCTAGTGTCACCACCTAAGGTGGTGAAATTATCTGTCCATCTAAACATCCAAGTCTTGGGTGATGAAAGCCTCTGGTTGTCATCTCTCATAAATTTGCACTTTTTTGATCCTCTAAAGCTTCTAATGCCAATTTTATATCTCCAAATGAAATTCCAATCCATTAATCATTGAAGATTAATAAGATTAAACCTGAAACCACCAAAATTAACACAATTAAGCTAACTTAACAATCAAAAGATAAAAATTAAGAATAAAACTAAAATATAGTTAAAATTAACTACTAAACTGCTATTCTAACCTAAAATTTACTTTAAAATGATCCATAAACATCTATGTAAAACCTACTAAAAAAATACCCCCAAACTTGAACTTTGCTTGTCCTCGAGTAAAGAAGAAAAAACCATATTTTGATCAATTCAAACTCAAAATTTTAGATGATAACAACCAATCTTAACCAAGATAAGTAGAAGCATAATTTACTAATTACCACAAATACATTTTCTATTCTTCCTTAACACTCTAAATCCAATGAATTACAACTTCCTATAAACTAGGCTTTAAAAGCTAAATTGACTTGACATAAGCAGCTAACATTTCACAACAAATTCTCATCAATCCACATGAAACATAACAATCTCAACCAAGTTCTCAAGAATGAGATATAGAGAATTTAGCATCATAACTACACAATTAAGTTTTGATAAGACTTAAGCCAATATATGGGGAAACATATACTCAAACCTACCAAGATAAATAAAATGTATAAATTTGTGTAAATAAACTTAGAGAACATAGGAGCCTTTTTTCAATGTTCTTGATTCACTTTTCCTATTTGAGGCATTTTAATGGCTTTTGTTTGATGGCCCCTACGAGGTGCACTCTCCCAACACTAGTGTTCTCTATACACAAAGCTTATTACCGAGACTTTGCTTAAGGGAAACATGTCCAAACCAGCTGAATCAACTAGTGATGGTGAACTGCCATTTTTTTTCATTTTACTTGCGTGGAAAATTGCGAGTTACAGACAGCCCTTATGGGATAAGGCTCTCCCAGCTTTGATCTTTTTCATTCATAAGGATCACTATTGAAACCTTGCATAAGGGGAACAAGTATCGTATAACTTGAACTGACCAATGTTTGGTTCCTGGACATCCCATATTTCTAAATTCATTGCTAAAAAATTTAAAAGTTTATGCATATCAAGGCAAGGTTAAAATAAAGTCTCCTAATGCATTGACAAAATCTCTTGCAAGCAAGTTCATTTTTTTATTTAGAACTCATACATCCTATTCTTGAAAAACATAGTTAAAATTAATCATGCTGGATAAAAAAAGATGAAAAAAAATCATTTGTGCTAGCTTATTAAAATAAATCAATCTAGATATGAAAGTCTTGATTCAGAAAGTTTGCTCATCGACATAATGAAGCTTAAGCATAGAAAGATCAACCTAATTTAGCCACCGTCTAACTATGCTCTAGCTTAACTTGGTCTTCATTTATATGTCATCATTCACAATCAAGCTCAAATAAATTCAAATTCAAAAGCCAAATAAGGTCCAAGCAAATTTCAAGCACAATTTAATTCAATTTTTTTTCAAAGACAAACTAAACCATACAAAACAGATTGCATATACCCCAAACTTAAAATATGCATTATCCTCAAACCATGAAATTGATCATCAGGGATAAAAAACAAAAAAATATTAAGAGAAATTAGAACACTTCCTTAAAATTATGAGGACTACACAGCATGAGAGACTATGAAGGTAGACGAGAACATGGTAAGAGGCAAGCAATTAAAAACTCCATTCGATCCCACAGGTTAGAGATTTGCTCTTGCGCACCATCAATTCCTTCATCAATATGATCTTTCAATTGTTCAATAGTTAAAGTGGTGTTGGAGGAGATTTGTTCAGTGAGTAGTAAAATCGGGCTCTTTTCTCGCTCATTTAGCTCTTCTGGAATGTCATGCACACCTTGACCCTATTATTTCTCAATAGGAATAGAATTGCCATTTTTATCTATCAACATCCATTGATTAGCATCCCATTTACATAATTTCATAGATTGAAGAGTTTTAAAATCCACATAACTGGTCCATATTGAAAATGGACCCAAGTTTCCTATTCTGAAATGTTTTGATATGGCTATAACAAAGCCTTCTACAATAATTTTTCCTTTCTCTTGCTCAGCCGCCTTTTTGAGGTGGTTTAAAAGCCAAACACCACCGTTAATCGGGATACCTTGATGCATGCAATATATAAAAAATAACTCAAACTTAGTGACAGACCCTTGGCTATTACCCCTACTACAAAAAGTATGGGATAACACCCTATGAATATAACGAAATGCATGTAACAAGTTAGATGATTTACTCACTGCAGGTTGAAAATCTTTAGTACTACCAGTGAGTGTACGCGAGGCACCATTCATACTAAAGTCTTTAGGATAGGAGTGATGACCTTGGTTGGGCAACTTAAAAATAGAATTAAAAGTTGGTAAATTAAACTTGTAGCTTTTATTTCTAAGTCTAAATGTGAATGTATCAGTATCATTCACATGGTGTGGGCTTACATCACACTTTAAACAACTCGAAAATTCTAAGGTCAAGTCATGGTAGCTATGATTTTCAAAATTCATGAAAGATTCCTAACCAATTCCTTTCATTAAAGCATAAATATCATTAAACAAACCCAAAGTTTGAAGTATATTCTTATCAAAATATTTCATAGTACCATGATGTCTATTGTAGATGAGTTCATACCTGGTTTGCTGAATGGTGTAACAAATTGAAAATTAGGCTCACTTAATTTTCGGGGTTCAACTGCTTCCTGCTCTTCAATGATGGCTTACGTCTATCTCGGCTTCTTCTTGGATGGTTTCCCCTATTTTTGCTGCCTTTCAACTACTATCTTGCTCCTTATAGTGGAGATTGCTGCACTTTTCCTTTTCTTTCGTTCCCTCCCCATCAATGGATTGATTTATAAAATCCCCAATATGTCACTTTATAATTTAATATACTTATTATATATTTGGTTCATTGTAATCAAATATTTGTGTGTATATATATATATTAAATTTTTATTATTTATTTATTTGAAAAAAATAGTATTTTAAAGTTTAAGATATCACTTAATAATTTAATATACTTATTATCTATTTGGTTCATTGTAATTTTATATGTATATATATATATATATATATATATATATATATATATATATATATATATATATATATATATATATATATAACCTTGCATATATGAGTATAATTATATTTAATTACAATAAATTCAAATAGATAATAAGTATATTAAATTATTAAGTGATATTTTTAGAATTTAAAATACTAATTTTTTCAAAGAAATAAATTATGAAAATTTCATATATATATATATATATATATATATATATATATATATATATATATATATATATATATATATATATATATATATATATATATATATATAATTACAATGAACCAAATAGATAATAAGCTACCACATTCTCAACACCTTTCTTATCTCAAATTTCAAAATCAAATTCCTGTAAAAGTAACACCCATCTAATTAGTCTAAGTTTGGCTTCTTTCTTTTGAAGGAGATACTTAATAGCTGAGTGGTCAGTGAAGACTATTATTTTGTTCACTATCAAATAAGAGCAAAATTTTTCAAAAGCAAAAACAATAGCTAAAAGCTCATTTTCAGTAGTTGCATAATTAAGTTGTACATCATTTAAAGTTCGACTAGCATAATAGATAACATGAAAATTTTTATCCTTTCTTTATCCAATAATTGCTTCTACTACGATGTCAATTGTATCACACATCAACTCAAATGGTAACTCCTAATCCGATGATGCCATAATAGGTACCGATGTGAGCTCCTTTTTCAATCTGTTGAAAGAAATCAAACAATATTTTGTAAAATCAAAAGGCATATCTTTAACTAACAAATTACAAAGAGGTTTTGTGATTTTAGATAATCAACGGTAAAATTTTGCATGCCCAACAAATCTTCGCACTTCTTTAATCAAGGTTGGAGGTGGTAAGTTATCAATCACTTCAATCTTTACCTTATCCACCTCAATGCCATGTGCTAAAATTTTGTGACCTAGAACAATTCCTTCATGTGCCATAAAATGACACTTTTTCCTATTTAAGATTAAGTTAGTCTCTTCACATCTTTGTATGGCTCGAGAAAGGTTAGTTAGAAAATGACCAAATGAGGACCCAAAAATAGAAAAATCATCCATAAAGACTTCAATAAAATCCTCAATCATATCAGAAAAGATAGCCATCATACACCTTTGAAAAGTTGCTGGTGCATTACATAAGCCGAATGACATTCTTCTATAAGCAAACATACCATATAGATAAGTGAATATAGTTTTTTCTTGGTCCTCCATTGCAATGAGAATCTGTAAATAACCCAAATATCCATCTAGAAAGCAATAATATTTATATCCTACAAGTCTTTCAATCATTTGATCCACAAAAGGTAAAGGAAAATGGTCTTTACGTGTTGCATTGTTAGGTTTTCTAAAATCAATACATACACGCCAACCTGCTACTATTTTAGTTGATATTAGTTCATTATTTTCATTGGCTACAATATTAATTCCCCCTTATTAGGCATAACATACGTTGGACTAACCCAAATGCTATCAAAGATAGGATATATAATTCCTGCATCTAAAAGTTTGATGACTTCCTTCTTCACAACTTCCTTCATATTAGGATTTAATCTTCGTTGAGGTTCAATTGCAGGTTTGTGATTTTCTTTTATTAAAATTTTATGCATGCATAAAGAATGGCTAATCCCTTTAATGTCAGTTATTGTCCAACCTATAGCTCTAATATGTAATCTTAGAACATGCAATAACTTTTTCTCTTATTCCTTTGTCAAATTAGCAGCTATGGTTACAGGAAGAGTAAAATATTCTCCTAAGAAAGCATACCTGAGATGAGCTGGAAGTTGCTTAAGCTCTAATATGGGCGCTCTAACAATGGAAGGTAATGCAGGAGTTGATTCCTTCTCAAGCTTCTCAAACATTTGTTTCAATTCTGCATAAGTCCTGTTAAAGCCTTTCTTTGATCCATTTTTTCAGGATCTTACCACCTATACCTCATTAATCTCCACCAACTCATTAGGACATAAAAATTTGGGTTAATTTAAAGTTTCTTCTACACATTCATCAATAATTTCAACCCGATTACAATCAGAAAAATCATAAGGGTATTTAAAATCATTAAAAACATTAAAAGTTGCCTCTTCTTGTCTCACTCTCAATGTCAACTTACATTTTTCTACATCAATTAATGCGTGTTCTTTGCAAAGAAAAGGTCTTCCTAAAATCAATGGTACTTCTCCTTCCTCTTCCATGTCAAGAATTACAAAATCAGCAGGAAAGATGAATTTTTCAATTTTGACAAGGATGTCTTCAATTACACCTATAACCTATTTGATCAACTTATCCATTTGTTGCAATAATATGGTGGTAGGTTTGACTTCCCCCAATCCTAATTTTTTAAACAAAAAAAGAGCATTAGATTTATGCTAGCACCAAGATCATATAAAGCTTTACTACTCTCGTTATTTTTTATTTTTCAATCAATAACAAAACTCCCTATATCTTTTAGTTTTTAAGGTAGTTTTCTCCTAATAATGGCATTACATTCAATTGTCAACTTCACCATCTTATATTCTTCTAACATTCTCTTCCTGGTAAGAATCTCCTTAAAAAATTTAACATATGATGGCATTTCTGCTAAAGCCTCTGCAAAAGGAATGTTAATGTGTAACTTTTTAAAGATACCTAAAAATTTAAGGAAATTTTTATTTTCTTTGTGCTTTTGAAGTTGTCGAGGAAAAGAAACCGGTGGAACATATGGCTTGATTTGCTCGGTTTCTTTGATGACTTCTCCCTCATCATTGATGTTCATTTTTTCCTTTCTTTAAACATCAACTTCCTTATTCTTTTGTTCTTCTAGCTCTCTACCATTCCTCAATGTAACTGCCTTTAATTGTTCCTTTGGATTTGTCTCTGCATTGCTAGGTAAATTACCTTGAGTTTGATTTGTCATAGCTTATGCTAGTTGACAAATTTAAAGCTCTAGATTCTTGATAGAAGCTTGTTGATTTTGAAAAGTTATCTTGGTATCGACCATGAAATCTATGGTTGCTTTGGTGAGGTTAGTAATTAAATCTTCCAATGAAGTTTTCTTCTCTTAATGCTGAAATCTAAACAGGGCTCTTTGCATATGCTGCTAGTTAGTCCATGAGAAGTTAGGGTGATTTTGCCATCCAGAATTATATGTGTTGGGATATGGATTTTGTTGTTGGCAATCTTGATTAGCTACATAATGAGCTTGCTCCGAACTTTATTGAGTGAAAGTTACTCCTTAGCTTTTATTGGTTCCATGTTGTCCAGCACATGTTTCATAAACTTGCACATAAAATTGAACAAAATTCAGTCCTAGGTTATTGACTTTAGTAACTAAAGCATCTATTTTAAAATTAAGTGCAGAAATAGCATCAATTTCTAAAAATTCATTAGTTTTCTTGAGGGTGCTTTTATCGGATGATTGTACATATAGTTGTTCATTGTAATTTTCTCAAGAAGCTTCATTGAATCATCCATTTTTAGTCCCATAAAAGCTCCTCCTTTTGCTGTATCTACCAGGATTCGAGTGCTGGGATGGAGACCAGTGTAAAAATTATGCACTAACATCCAATCTGCTATTCCATGATGTGGACACTTTCTTAAAAGATCTTGAAACCTCTTCCAAGTATCATATAAAGGTTTAAACCCTCGTTGTGCAAAGTTATTAATTTTAGATCTTAACTTTGTCGTCTTTGCTGGTGGAAAGAACTTTTTTAGGAATCTCTTGCCCATATCATTCCAAGTAGTAATTGTCCTATCTGGCAGAGATTCTAACCAACTTTGAGCCTTGTCTCTAAGTGTGAAAGGAAAAACATCTTAGTCTAATCGCTTCATTAGAAGCTTTGTTAGTCTTAAATGTGCCACAAATAGCCAAAAATCTTGAGATATGCAAATTTGGATCTTCAGTGGCCAGTCTTCCAAATTGGCATGAATTTTGAAGCATAGATAATACATATGACTTAATCTCAAAGTTGTTAGCTTCAATAGTAGGTTGTACAATGCTTAATGTTGCTCCGTCAAATATTAGGATCGAATAGTCGTGCAATACGCATCTAGCTGGCTCCCCCATAACTATATTCTTTTTCATTTCCTTATTTTCTTTTTGTTCCCTTAATCTAGCTTTGAAGGTCCGCTCAATTTCAGGATCAAATGGCAATAGTTCAAAACTTTTTGATCTTCTCATTCACCTATAAAACAAAATTAAGAAAGAAATTAAAAATATTAAAAAAATAAAATCTAAAGTAATAGCAAATTATTTTGTATTGATATTAATCTATTCAGTCCCCGGCAACGGCGCCAAAAATGTATTGTCGATTTTCGCAAGTATACAAAATTAATTCTAGTAATAGAGTGAATGAGTTATCGTTCCCGTAAGGACTGATGCTTATGTGCCAAAATTGTGATAATTTCCTAATATTTAGACAAGAAAGACTAAAATAATTAACTAAAAGAAATTATATAAGTAAATCACACAAACAATTGAAAGATTGAATAAAATTAATAAATGAGAAGCTAGGGTATCTTTGAATTCACTTGAATCGATCATTTTGTTTATGTCCGTCATCAATCAAATTTAATTACATAAGCAAGTAAAGAATAATCCTAATATATTTAACATGCTCTCCTAGCCAATGTCAAACTTATTCATCAATTTACATTAACCTTTCATAACAGCTATTAATGAGTGAAAACAAAACTATGACTATTCTCAATAATCCCCATAAGTTAAGTTATATTATTTCCATTCAAACTATGTTCTTATGTTGTTCACAATTTAATTCAATCTCAAAACTTTCCTTTCGTACTAATTTTAAGAAAATAAATCAGTCAATCAGTGGCCAATTAACTAAAAGCATTAAGCATTATCATAAACAATTACATACGTAAAGAAAACTAATCAGATAAACCCAAAAAAATAAGAATTCAAGCTACATCAAAGACAACCCTAAAATAAATTTATCTTATATTAATCATGTTTAAGAATCCAAAATAACAAATCAAATTCAACAACATAGTTAAAGCAAACTTGAAATTGAGTAGAGATGAAATTATTGGTGTTTGAAGCTTTAATTCCACAAAAATCATTGGATCCTAAATCTCTAGTTTCTTCAATTTTTCCTTTTGTTTTTTGTCCCCTCATTAGAGATGGAATGATCTTTTATATGGAAGAAGCATCCTAATTGGAATAGGAGAGCTTTAAGGCTTGTTTTAGAAGAAATAAAATAGAGTTGGAGTAAGGAAATAGAATGAAGATTGCATTCCCATTTTTATCCCCGTCACCACACCCTCAGGTGGTGATTTTTGCCTAGTGTCACCACCTAAGGTGGTGAAATCATTTGTCTATCTAAACATCACAGCCTTGGGTGGTGAAAGCCTCTGATTGTCATCTCTCACCAATTTGCACTTCTTTTGAACATCTAAAGCTTCCAATGCCAATTTTATATCTCCAAATGAACTTTCAATCCATTAATCATTGAAGATTAATAAGATTAAACCTGAAACCATAAAAATTAACACAATTAAGCCAACTTAACAATCAAAAGATAAAAATTAAGAATAAAACTAAAATATAGTTAAAATTAACTACTAAACTGCTATTCTAACCTAAAATTTACTTAAAAATGATCTATAAAAAGCTATGTAAAATCTACTAACAAAATACAATATGTTTCCTTTTGAAAAAACAAAGTACACTGTATTTTCTTTTGATAAATAAAAGTATTTGTTTGATATATTTACCTAGGATAGTATTTTGTAGAATTGTGATGCACAGAGGATAAGTTGTGAATTCTAGTTCTTCTTTTTAGTTCCATGTAAAAGTGTAACGACATATCATCATCAATTATTAATGGTGGATATCTTGCTTTTAGCTTGTATTTTATATCAAGGATTTCATCTTCTACGTTTATATTCATTTTTGATGATATAACTTTTGATAATTGTTCATATTTGCAAGTCAATGAAAGTAAAATGCCTTTTACTTTAAAATTCTCATATTCTTGATTCACATTCCAGTGTCCTCCATGCTGAATTAATATTGGTATCATGTCGATATTGATACTATGCCATAATTATCTATATATGAATGTAAAATAAATTAGAAAATATTTTTAACATATATATTTATATATATATATATATATATATATATATATATAATGTATCAAATTTATTATTTTTTGACATTTTGTATAGTGTATTTTCTTTCCATATAAGAACTAAATACAAACTATATTTTATACATCAAAACATACTAAAAATACACTGTATTTTATTTTCATAAAAGGATACTTAATATAATAACTTTGATACAATGCATTATATATTGTACACACTTTTACTAAAACATATTAGTTTTTATTGAATTTCATAAAACTAAAATATAGTTAAAATTAACTATAGAAAATAAAGTATCATCATAAAAATATAATGTATTTTCTTTTGAAAAATAAAATACATTGTATTTTCTTTTACATAAAAGAAGATACATTGTATTTTCTGTTAATAAAATGTACTATACTTCATTGACTTCTGTACATTATAAAAATACAATGTATTTTCTTGTGATAAAATAAATATAATAAATTTTCTTATTATAAAAAATATAATCTATTTTTATTCATAAAATATAATAAATAAACTATATTTTATTTTCATAAAATATAATTTCATAAAATATATTGTATTTTTTACATGAAAATCTACTGAAAATATAATGTATTTTATTTTAACAAAATAAGATACACTGTATTTTCTTTTCATAAAACGTATTAGAATTCATTGACTTATATACATCATAAGAATATAATGTATTTTCTTTTGAAAAAATAAAATGCACTGTATTTTCATTTTATAAAATAAACTCTGTATTTTATACATGAAAACCTACTAAAAATATAATGTATTTTGTTTTTACAATAAAACTTATTAGAGTTTTATTGACTTCTTTATATGATAAAAATACAATATATTTTCATTTGAAAAATGTAAAATACAATATATTTTATTTTTATAATAGAAAATATACTGTATTTTCTATTCATAAAATCCAATACATACACTATATTTTATTTTATTAAAATAGAAACTGTATTTTATGCATGAAAACCTACTAAAAATATAATATATTTTCTTTTCATAAAACATATTAGACTTTGTTGACTTCTGTACATTATAGGTACACAGTGTATTTTATTTTGACAAAATAAAATACATTATATTTTCATTTCTTAAAATAAAATATATTGTATTTTCTATTCGTAAAACATAATAAATAATTTGTATTTTCTTTTTATAAAATAAACATTGTATTTTTTACATGAAAACCTGCTAAAAATACAATGTAATTTTTTTGACAAAATAAGATACACTGTATTTTCTTTTTCATAAAATGTATTAGAATTTATTGACTTCTATACATCATAAAAGTACAATGTATTTTCTTTTGAAAAAATAAAATACACTGTATTTTTCATAAAATAAATTTTGTTTTTTATACATGAAATCCTACTAAAAATATATTATATTTTGTTTTCAGAAAAGAAAATATACTGTATTTTATTTTTCATAAAATAAATAATGTATTTTATACATGATAATTTACTAAAATATGTAATGTATTTTCTTTTGAAAAAATAAAATACACTGTATTTTCTTTTTAATCTCACAGTTTTCAATATTTAGAACAACTAATAGATGATTTATTTTCAGTTTATCAATTATTATAACTTTGAAATATAACAAATTAAAGAAAAAAGAGTTAATTAACAATATAGTTAAAAAAATATCGCACACATGATACTATAGCAGACATAATACACAATGTATATACTCAAGCATGAATAACACATGGAATGCAAAATTATTTTTTAGAAATTTAAGCAAATTGAAAAGGAAGTAGCAATGATTGTCAGTTTTATAATACGTAAAACACATAAAAATAGATTGCATAATATTGTTAATTCAATCATATGAAATAATTTTGTTATTAGTGGGGTTTATATGTTGAGACATGTATAGTCTATGGAAGAATTTTATGCTCAGTCCTTTCAATGTGTTTGAAAATTGTTATTTTGAATCAAATAACTTGTTTAGTCATTAGTGTCCTGATAAGTGATTATGATTCAAATTGGCAATGTTGATGATTTATCAGTGGGAAAAGGAAAAAATAAAACAAAAAAAAAAATCTTCCTTTGTAAAAGCATATTGGAGAAAGGTTATGTCCATATGATTGATAATATAGAATGTATTTTCTTTTGAAAAAATAAAATACACTGCTTTTTATTTTTATAAAAGAAAATATAATGTATTTTCTATAAATAAAACCCAATATCTACATTGTATTTTCTTTTCTTAAAAATAAACACTATATTTCGTGCATGAAAAACTACTAAAAATACAATATGTAATCTTTTGATAAAAGAAAATATGTTGTATTTTCTTTTCATAAAAGAAAATATATTTTATTTTATATTCATAAAATCCAATAATTACAATGTATTTTATTTTTATAAAATAAATAATATATTTTATACATGAAAACTTACTAAAAAATACAATGTATTTTATTTTGAGAAACAAAATACACTGTATTTTCTTTTTATAAAAGAAAATACTTTCTATTCATAAAATGTTTTAGACTTCATTGACTTTTGTACATGATAAAAATACAATTTATTTTCTTTCAGCAAAATAAAATACAATGTATTTTTTTCATAAAATAAACAATATATTTTTATATGAAAATCTACTAAAAATACAATGTATTTTCTTTTAAAAAAATAAAATACGTTGTATTTTTTCATAAAATAAATTGTGTATTTTATACATGAAAATCTACTAAAAATATATATTGTATTTTTTTTACAAATAAACAATTATTTTATATATTAAAATTTACTAAAATATACAATATATTTTCTTTTGATAAAACAAAATACACTGTATTTTTTATTTATAAAACCAAATAAATAAAATGTGTTTTGAACCTAATAAACCATAATCATGTTTTAATCAAACTAAAAACAGTGTATAGAGGCTTTGACTCTCAACAATATTGTTTAATGTTTTATTTCAACTTGAACTTATTGAAGTTTTATCGAAATTAATCTCACTGTTTTCAATTTTCAAGACAACAAACACACGATTTATTTTCAGTTTATCAACTATTATGACTTTGAAATCTAACAAATTAAAGAAAAAAGAGTTAATTAAAAATAAAGTTAAAAAGATATCGTAGACATAATACTATAGTAGACAAAATACACGTGATATAAACTCTAGCAGACATAATACTTGACATTGATCGTAGAATGAAAGAGAGTAGAGAATTTCAAAATTTAGGTAAAAAGAAAGAGAGCAGAGAATTTCGACATATATATTCAATTTAACCAATTCATATTATTTCGAAATTTAAGTAAAAAGAAATAGAATAGAGTATTTGATCACAAAAAGAAGATAAAACTTACATTGATCACAAGGAGGTGAAGCTATCATGAAAATGAACTGCTCGAAATTTACAATACGTGAGAAATAATCGGAGAAGATTGATGAAAACGATAGTGTATTTTTGTTTTTTTTGAAAGAAAATCGTTTTTGAACTGTAATTCTTGAAAGGGAAAATAATAAAAAAAAATCATTGTGGTATTTTTGAAAGAGAAATATTGGAAAAATAGCAGTTATGAAATAGAAATTTTAAATTTGCTTTTTATAGTAAGTTGAACACGCGCGACGGCATTAATGATATATTTTTTCTTTTATGTGGTATTTGTGTAGAAACTCCTATTTTTTCAGAACCCACTTAGCAAGTTGGCCAAATAATAATAATAATAATAATAATAATAATAATAATAATAATAATAATTTTTGAGTTTCGTCTTCGAAAAGTATGCTGGAAAAAAGCATGTTGATGAAAAAAAATGCCAAATTAAATAAGAAATTTGCTGTTAAATTGGCTTTACGGCAAAAGCTTGCAAATGCGAAGAATAATAATAATGTTATTGTTGCTTAACTAAATCTCGTACCATATCTCAATGCAACAAAGTTTTAGCTTTACAACTCAAAAGGCAAGCAACCCATGGATATGTACAAATTTTATATAGCTTGGAGTTGGAGATCCTCAAAGGACACCACCGAATCGTATGTTTATCCATAAATAATTAAATAATAATTAAAATTACCTAAATTTCTATCTTTTTTGAGCGGAACCAAATTTCATTTCCATCGGCGAGGAAGACCCCATTAAAGATTTAACACGTCTCGAGAAAAATGATGAATGCTTACTTTTCTTCTCCACAGCTATCCATCCCAATTAATTTATTTTCCACAATAATATGAAATCAGTATTATTTGATTATTTTCAACACTTTAACTTTTCCAAACAAAATTAATTGATTGGTAATTTGATATGCATTTATGTGGAAAGTAATGAAGTTTTTCGTTAATTTATTGCATTTTTTTAAATAATGAGAATTACAGTTTTTAAATTGGAAAAAATCTTTCATAAGATAAACTATGAAAAAAATATTTATATAAATAAATTAATAAAATAATTATACTTTTCGTAAAAAAATTAACATAAAGTAAACATAAATATAAATATAAAATTAATATCAAAGTTTAGTTTTTGGTTCGGTCATAACAAATCAGGTATTGCAGTTTTGCAATATTTACAACAATCACAAGAAAATACGTACATTTATCCGCAAAATAAAAATTTAAAATTAAAATGCTAATTAATTATTTATATAGTTCTTATAAAAAATAAATTATATAGTTATAAATAAATTTCCTTAACGATGGTATTGTAGTAACCATTATGATTGCTTTTAAAATCTCAGTCATTTGCAGTTCTTGAATACTATATATTTCCAGGTCTCATAATAACAAATATTATTTAGAATTACCTGAAGTTGTATTTAGTATTTTGATCAAAGCAGAAAATTTACCTTAGATATTTGTGCTCTCATGGATATGTATATGTATTTAGTATTTTGATCAAAATAGAAAATTTACCTTAGATATTTGTGCTCTCATGTATATGAGAAATAAATGGTTAATTTCACTTTTGTTCATATAATTAATTAACTATAGATTTTATAATGCTATAGTCACAAAATTTCGATTTATACCAATAAAATAAATCAACTATTATTTAAATTTGTATAATAAAGTCAAAATATGCCGGATTTAGTGAAACACCTACTAGTTGACATGATATAATTATTCGAGAAGCTTGTTGGCATGCATTAAAAAAAATACCGTAAGAAAATGACAAAATTATTACGACCATTTTCCAACAGAACAAAATACCGTTGTTATTTACTGTTAGAATTTACATTCCGTAGATAAAATTGTAGGCAAATAATGCATTTTGCAATGGATAAAAAAAATCCTTAGTTTCCTTAGTAAAAAACGGAGGTAAACTTTACTATCCAATTTTGCTAATGAAATTTAGCAACGGACTAGTGAAATTTGTCATAAAATAAGATGCCAATGGTTGCCAGCAAATATTTCCAATGAAATTTGCCGAATGTGAGAAGTTTATATAGGAAATTTCCCGACGATACTAGACAATTTTGGCAGAGATTCCAACCAACTTTGAGCCTTGCCTCTAAGTGTGAAAGGAAAAAGTCTTAGTCTAATCGTTTTATCAGAAGCTCTGCTAGTCTTAAATGCTCCATAAATAGCCAAAAATCTTGAGATATGCAAATTTGGATCTTCAGTGATCAGTCCTCCAAATTGACATTAATTTTGAAGCATCGATAATACAGATGACTTAATCTCAAAGTTGTTTACTTCAATGGTAGGTTGCATAATGCTTGATGTTGCTCCTTCAACAATTGGGGTCGAATATCGTGTAATGTGCATCTAGCTGGCTCCCCCATAACTATATCCTTTTTCATTTCCTTCTTTTCTTTTTGTTCCCTTAATCTAGCTTTAAAGCTGCGCTCAATTTCAGGATCAAATGGCAATAGTTCAAAACTTTTTGATCTTCTCATACACCTACAAAATAAACTTAAAGGAGAAATTAAAAATATTAAAAAAATAGAATATCAGGTAATAGTAAATTATATTGTATTGATATTAATCTATTCAGTCCCTGACAACAGCATCAAAAAATTATTATCGGTTTTTGCATGTATATGAAATCGATTGTAGTAATAAAGAGTGAATGAGTTATCATTCCCATGATGATTAAGTGCCAAAATTGTGATAATTTCCTAATATTTAGACAATCAAGACTAAAACAATTAACTAAAAGAAAATTATATAAGTAAATCACACAAACAATTGAAAGATTGAATAAAATCAATAAATGGGAAGCTAGGGTATCTTTAAATTCACTTGAATCGATCTTTTTTCTTTTTATATCTGTCGGCAATCAAATTTAATTACTTAAGCAAGGGAAGAATAATCCTAATATATTTAATATGCTCTACCAAGCGATGTCAAACTAAATATCAATTTCCATTAACCTTAAAAAACAATTATTAATGAGTGAAAACAAAATTATGACTATTCTCAATAATCCCTATAAGTCAAGTTATATTATTTCCATTCAAACTATGTCTTGTGTTGTTCACAATTCAATTCAATCTCAAAACTTTCCTTCCATACCAATTTCAAGAAAATAAATTAGCCAATCAGTGACCAATTAATTGAAAGCATTAAGTATGATCATAAACAATTACATAAGTAAAGAAAACTAATCAGATAAACCCAAAAAAATAAGAATTCAAGCGACATCAAAGACAACCCTGAAAGAAATTTAGCTCATATTAATCATGTTCAAGAATCCAAAATAACAAATCAAATTCAACAACATAGTTAAAGCAAACTTGAAATTGAGTAGAGATGAAATTCTTGCTGCTTGAAGCTTTAATTTCACATACATCTTCAGATCCCAAATCTTGAGCTTCTTTAATTTTTCCTCTTATTTTTCATCCCCTCATTAGTGATGGAATAGCCTTTTTATATGGAAGAAGCATCCTAATTGGAATAGGAGAGCTCTAGGGCTTGTTTTGGAAGAAATAAAATAAAGTTGGGAGTAGAAAAATAGAATGAAGATTGCATTCCAATTTTTATCCCCATCACCACATCCTCAGGTGGTGATTTTTGCCCAATGTCACCACCTAAGGTGGTGAAATCATCTGTCCATCTAAACATCCAAGCCTTGGGTGATGAAAGCCTCTGGTTGTCATCTCTCATAAATTTGCACTTTTTTGAACCTCTAAAGCTTCTAATGCCAATTTTATATCTCCAAATGAACTTCCAATCCATTAATCATTGAAGATTAATAAGATTAAACCTGAAATCACCAAAATTAACACAATTAAGCTAACTTAACAATCAAAAGATAAAAATTAAGAATAAAACTAAAATATAGTTAAAATTAACTACTAAACTGCTATTCTAACCTAAAATTTACTTAAAAATGATCCATAAAAATCTATGTAAAACCTACTAACAAAATACCCCCAAACTTGAACTTTACTCGTCCTCGAGTAAAGAAGAATAAACCATATTTTGAACAATTCAAACTCAAAATTTTAAATGATAGCAACCAATCTTAACCAAGATAAGTAGAAGCATAATTTACCAATTACCACAAATACATTTTCTATTCTCCCTTAACACTCTAAATCCAATGAATTACAGCTGCTTGTAAACTAGGCTTTAAAAGCTAAATTGACTTGACATAAGCAACTAACATTTCACAACAAATTCTCATCAATCCACATTAAACATATCAATCTCAACCAAGTTCTCAAGAATGAGATATAGAAAATTTAGCATCATAACTACATAATTAAGTTTCGATAAGACTTAAGCCAATATATAGGGAAACATATACTCGAACCTACCAAGATAAATAAAATGTATAAATTCGTGCAAATAAACTTACAGAACATAGAAGCCTTTTTTCAATGTTCTTGATTCACTTTTCCTATTTGAGGCATTTTTAATGGCTTTTGTTCGAGTTTATATCGGCCCCTACGGGGTGCACTCTCCCAACACTATTTTTCTCTATACACAAAGCTTATTATCGAGACTTTGCTTAAGGAAAACATGTCCAAACTAGCTGAATCAACCAGTGATGGTGAACCGTCATTTTTTTTTTCATTTTACTTGCGTGGAAAATTTTGAGTTACGGACAGCCCTTATGGGATAAAGCTCTCCCAGCATTGATCTTTTTCATTTACAAGGATCATTATTGAAACCTTGCATAAGGGAAACAAGTATCATACGACTTG
Organism: Excoecaria agallocha; assembly: GCA_037975025.1. Lineage (NCBI taxonomy): Eukaryota > Viridiplantae > Streptophyta > Magnoliopsida > Malpighiales > Euphorbiaceae > Excoecaria > Excoecaria agallocha. The sequence goes on along the minus strand of CM075807.1, from coordinate 116,039,040 downwards.
AACTGACCAATGTTTGGTTCCTGGACATCCCATATTACAAAATTCATTGCTAAAAAATTTAAAAGTTTATGCATATCAAGGCAAGGTTAAAATAAAGTTTCCTAATGCATTGACAGAATCTCTTGCAAGCAAGTGCATTTTTTTTTATTTAGAACTCATACATCCTATTCTTGAAAAACATAGTTAAAATTAATCATGTTGGATAAAAAAAGATGAGAAAAAATCATTTGTGCTAGCTTATTAAAATAAATCAATCTAGATCTGAAAGTCTTGATTCAGAAAGTTTGTTCATCGACAGAATGAAGCTCAAGCATAGAAAGATCAACCTAACTTAGCCACCGTCTAACTATGCTCTAGCTTAACTTGGTCTTCATTTATATGTCATCATCAAATTCAAAAGCCAAATAAGGTCCAAGCAAATTTCAAGCACAATTTAATTCAATTTTTTTTAAAAGACAAACTAAACCATACAAAACAGATTGCATATACCCCCAAACTTAAAATATGCATTATCCTCAAACCATGAAATTGATCATCAGGGAATTAGTCCTAATGTTGTGATGCAAAGTATTCATATGGAAGATGATTACCAACCTAAAGTTGATAGACAAAGGAGGCTTAACCCCAATATGAAAGAGATTGTTAAAAAAAGTCATTAAATTGTTAGATGCTGGCATTATCTATCTGATTTCGGATAGTGGTTGGGTGAGTCCCATCAAATGTGTGCCAAAGAAAGGGGATGGAGATTTAATCCCTACTAGAACCACCACAAGTTGGGGGGTTTGCATAGATTATAGGAAGTTAAATTTGGCTACTAGAAAGGATCACTTTCCTTTTCCATTTACAAATCAAATGTTAGAAATGATAGCTAGCCATTATCATTATTGCTTCCTAGATGGATTTTCATGATATTTTCAAATTTTTATATACCCTAAGGATCAAGAGAAGGTGACATTTACTTATCCCTATAGGACTTTTGCTTATAGAAGGATGCCCTTTAGGTTATGTAATGCACCAGCCACTTTTCAAAGGTGCATGATTCAATTTTTAGGGATATGATAAAAGAGATAATGGAAGTGTTCATGGATGATTTTTCAGTCTATGCTGATTCTTTTGAGTTATGCTTGAATAACTTGGATAGAGTTCTAGCTAGATGTGAGGGGACCAATTTGGTACCTAATTAGGAAAGGTGCCATTTCATGGCTGAGGAGGAGATAGTTCTAGGATATAAGTTTTCAAGTAGGGGTATAGAGGTAGATAGGGCTAAAACCAAGCTAATAGAGAAGTTGCCTCCACCTACCACAATTAAAGGTGTAAGATCGTTTTTGGGTCATACTAGCTTTTATGGGAGATTCATAAAGGATTTTTCATTCATTGCTAAACCTTTAACTAACCTGTTGGTTAAAGAAGTGCCTTTTGATTTTTCTCATGCATGTATAGAGGCTTTTAAGCAATTAAAGAAAGCTCTTATGAGTGCACCTATTATAACTTCTAATTGAAATTTACCATTTGAGATAACGTGTGATGTTAGTGACCTAGCGGTGGGATGTGTGTTAGGTCAGTGCTAAGATAAGAATTTGTATGACATTTATATGCTAGCCATACATTATCGGCACCTCAATTGAATTAAATGATAATTAAAAAAGAAATGTTGGTGATTGTCTTTGCATGTGATAAGTTTAGATCTTACTTGTTAGGGTCTAAAGTTATAATCTATACGAATCATGTAGCCCTTAGGTATTTGTTTGCTAAAAAAGATTTTAAATCTCATCTTATACGTTGGGTTCTTTTATTACAAGAGTTTGATATAGAGATTAGAGATAAAAAAGGATCAAAAAATTTGGTAGTCGATCATTTGTCAAGGTTGGAAACTAATGAAGGATCATTAGAGGATAGTGATGGAATTAATGAATCCTTTCCGGATGAGGCTTTAATGTCTATTGAGCAAATGAATGTACCTTAGCATGAAGATTTTGCTAACTTTTTTTGCAGCAGGAATTGTGCCACATAAGTTGACATGGCAACAAAGAAAGAAATTCTTTTCTGATGTTAAGAATTATCTTTGGGAGGAGCCTTATTTAGGGGGAGGGGTTTAGTCAGTCCAGAAAATGATTGATTGGCAGGGTCACTTGATATATTTTGACATCATGTTCAGGTGCACTTGGCTACCTATCACCGTCATGTCTATGGACAAGGATTATTGGTGTGTCCCTTTATATGGACTCCATTGTGCTACCTTTTATATCACTGCTCACTATGCTCGATAGTTTGGGGGTAGGCAGGATATTATCGGTGACCATTGGGCTTTTGAGGTGGTACCCTTAGTTATGTTTTCATGTCAGAGTACTATCAAAGGGTGTGGATCCAACATCCTGTGAGGATTATCATCCCTTCCATTGGTACCAGTGACTTTACCACTTTTGATCTAATAGTCCAGTTATTGATAACAGGCTTTGGGTTATTATAGATCCTAATGAGAGAAAAGTGATACAGATATATTAGATCAAATACTATTACATATTATGTCTTTTATTTTTTATGGACTTTTTGACTTTGAACATGTAAAAACATATGTTATTTTTGTTACATGAATGGCTATGTGCATTACATTCCCTATTGATTTCAGTTCACATGATCATTATTTGATATTAACCTAATAATATATATTATTTAATCTCAAGAATGAAACTTTACATGCATTATAACTGATAAGTGTGAATTATGTATAGTTTTTAGTATGTTTTTAGTGTTATTATTTAGTTAATTTGGTTTAATTTTGGTTGATTTAGAGTTAAAATGTTAATTTGTATGTTTTTGAAATTAATCCAAAGTTTTGGTGCTTTTCAGAAATATTTTGCTAAGAAAAGGGCTGAATTGCATAAATACAAGTTATTGTGGGCTAAAACTGTAAATTTGAAAAGTCATTCAAGAAAATAAGCGTGAAGTCCATAAGGCTTTTACATGGCCACGTGAATGTTAAGAAGTAAAATACACGTGGCCACGTGAATGATATGAAGAGAAGAACCCATGGCCACGTGAAGGTTATCTACACAAATAGGTGTGACCACGTGAAATGAATGAAGAAAAAGGCATAAGGAGAAGGCGTGACCATGTGAAGATTAACTAAGGAGTTCACGTGGCCGTGTGTCCCTCTTGCTGAAGGATGCGTGCCCACTTGAGAATTTACAAGGGAAGAAACGTGGCTGCGTGCAGGTTTCTCCTATCTGACGAAGGATTTTTCCAAGCTTCCCGTTTAATGAGGATTTGCTTCCTATTTTATTTTCGGAGTTTGAGAAGGATTCTGCCACTAATTTGGCCTATAAAAAGGAGCCTGAAGCACCAAAGAAGGGAATGAATCTTTCATTAAGAAAATTTATCAACATTAGTTCATTAGTTTTAGCTTTTACGTAGCTTTTGGTTTTTGTTGGTTTTACTGTTTTCTTTAAAGCTTTGTTTTGATTTTAAACATGTTTAGTGAGTAGTTTTCTTTAACTTTTGCTAAAGGATACTTAAATCCTTAACTTTTATTGTTATGACTTAAGCTCATGCTTCCATTTAATACGAGTTTGATTATTTCTTAGTTCTTAAACATAGTCTTATCTTTATTCAATTTAAATTGATTGTTAACTTAATTAAACATTGGTTAAGTAATTGATTTTGAGTTGATTATTGATATGCATGTTCTTGGGCTAATTTATTTAGGTTGATGCATGATTATAATCTGAATAAGCTATAATTTTATGTTGATTGAAGTAAATTAAGATTGAGAAAGGTGTAACTAAGAATAGGTGGAAGTTAAATTACTTAAGAAAGGATTTAATAGACATTTAGGAGGATTAATTCAGATCTTTATGCTAAGTGTTGAGTTTATCTGAATAAGAAAATTTGAATGCTTAGAATGATAATCTTGAGTAAAGTTATTTGGGTTTATTAATCTGAATTCTTCATAATCACTTGTGTGTTTTTCTTTCAATTAAGTCATAATAATATTGGTTAAGGTGGATAATCCTTTAGTGAAAGTTGTTTTTAATATTAATTTCTACCCTAATCACTTGCTTGCTTTTGTTTTATCTTTAATTACTTTAACTCTTTTAACTGCTTTATTTTATTCTTAGTTTTAAAAGTTTGTTTTAAGGTTTTTAATTTTAATCATCACAAATTTTGGGATTTCTCTTCTTTCTTCTTCACACAAATTTGGTTTTAAAATTAAAATCATTCATACAAACACAAGTTTCCCTTGGGTTTGATATTTTGGGTCATAATTATATTTGCTAAAGGGTACTTGAATCCTTAACTTGTATTGTTATGACTTAAGTTTGATCTTCAATTTAATGCAAGAAGCTATCATGCAACAATGCCATGGAGGCGAAGTTAGAGGTCATCATGGACCAAATCAGACAATTCAAAAAATTCTTCAATCAGGTTTTTTCTGGCCTACTTTGTTTGCAGATGTAAAATCTTTTATAGAAATTTGTGATAGATGCCAACAAGTAGGAAATATATCCAAAAGAGATGAGATGCCTATGAACAATATGCTAGAAGTAGAAATTTTTGATGTATGGGGAATAGACTTCATAGGACCATTTCCAAATTCATTTGGTTTTGAGTATATCTTGGTAGCAGTGAATTATGTGAGTAAATGGGTAGAAACAATAGCTATTAGGACATGCGATGCAAAAAATGTGCTTGAATTCATTAGGAAAAATATTTTCACTAGATTTGGAGCACCTAGAGCTATTATAAGTGATGGTGGCAAATATTTTGTTAACCATCAATTTAAAACTTTGCTTCAAAAATTTGGTGTTAAACACAAAATTACAACCCCATACCACCCTCAAGCAAATGGACAAGTGGAAGTGTCTAATAGGGAGTTGAAATCAATCTTAGAGAAAACAATAAACAATTTTAGAAAAGATTGATCTCTTAGATTAGATGAGGCTTATAGGCCTATCGAACTACATTCAAAACCCCTATAGGCATGTCTCCCTTTAGAATTATCTTTGGAAAAGCATGTCATCTCCCAGTAGAATTAGATTATAAAGCATATTGGGCTACAAAATTTCTTAACTTTGATTTAAGAAATACAGGAGAAAAGAGAAAATTACAGCTCAATGAACTTGATGAAATTCGACAATGGTCATATGACAATGCAGCACTTTACAAGGAAAAGACCAAACATTAGCATGACAAGAACTTAAGGGTAAAAGATTTTGTTCCTAGATGCTAGTGCTTTTATATAATAGTCGTCTTCGTTTGTTTCCAGGAAAATTGAAATCGAAGTGGCTCGGGCCATATCAAGTCATGCCAAGCAATAAACTCGGAGTAGTGATGATTAAAAATCAAAAAGATGGTCGTGAAATAAAGGTCAATGGACATCAGCTCAAACCGTATCAATTGGGACAACAAGAGGTTGCTAAGGCAACCATGGTTTTTCAAGATCTTTAAAAACTGGTTTGGATAATCTAGCTGGAGACTCTAAAATTAGAACTTCACTCTTCTCTATATTTTTGCAGTTTATTTTTCAGTTTTGTGTGTTTGTGTGTTTTCGGTTCATGATTCAAGGAAAGGAGTGAGTTGAAAGTTGTTTCAAAATACAGATGTTTTAAATGAATGGTATTTGGTTTTTACACAAACATTGTTTTAAATTTTCAAGAGGTAAAATCCAATTTTAAGAAGGATAAACAAGTTTAGTGTCATATGCATTTCAAAATGGGAAATTTGGTTAAATTGAAAAAAAAATCATGGGGTTTCCAGAAGTTAAGTTTTTGAAATAAATATTGCAAACAAACAGCAAGCTGTTTTAGGGTTAATTTTCACCCACGCCCACGTGATAATTTCTCTTGTGCATCACTTGGCCACGTCTTGAGTATCTACCTTCTATCACCTTTATGTGCACCCACGTACTCATGCAGGCATATCCACCCACAACCACGCCTGAAGGTGCTGCACTGGCAGCTTACACACACATGGCCACGTGAATTTACACACACACACAAATGTACCCCATGTTTGGCCTCTGTCTCGCCCATGTTTGTTTTTCAATTTTTTCTCACGTTGTCATGTTTTTACATTTTCCTTTACGCGTGGCCATGTATGGGAATGCCCACACCAATGCGTGGCCACATGATCCCCTGCCTTGCCCTTTCATGTGCCCACGTATGGGAAAGCCCACACCCACGTGTAGCCACGTAAATCTTTGCCTCCATATTAAAAACCCGCGCCTTCTTCTTCTACTTTCACATCTTCATCTTCTTTTGCTCTCGCCCAAACCCACATCTTCCCCACCCACACAATCCTCTACGGCCACGCGCAGCACCCACCACCACAATTCTCTTCTCCGGCTACCATTCTCTCTCTCCTTGCCCCTTTTTCTCTCTCCTTTCTCAATTTTCTCTTCTTTTTCCATCCTTTTCTTCATTTTTCTAGGGTTTTAGCACTCACACACTTCATTCACACATTGTGCAAATTTGATTGGGTCTTCACTCTCAAGTAAGTATATCCTTTATTTACCTCTTCCAATTGTGTTTAATTCCATTGCATGCTCTGAGTTATTGCCATTTTTGCTTATGCACGTCTATTTTTTAGGTCATTTTTCTTATAAGATCTTGAAAGCATGTTAGTTTCTTTTGCAACTATGAGTTATTGTGAATCATATGTGCATGTCATATATGTTTAATATTCAATTGGGTAGAGAATGCTCTTCATTATGTACTTCAATTTGATGCTCAAACATGTGCACATAACATGTTCGATGAAATGTCCCAAAGAGTTTATTTTTAATTTAACTTATTTTCAACTCTTTGGTTGTCTTCTTTTTTATCATTATTGATGATTCATCACTTCTTCCACCTCTTGTATGTTTGTTTCATGACCTTTTCCATGCATATTAGGCTATATTTTTGACGTTGTCATGGTGACATTCTTTTAGATAATTGTTGTGCATAACATTGATTCATAATCATGTACCTTGCATCCATAATCTCCTCATTATTCCTTTCATTCCAAATGTGCTTTCCATGTTATTTTCAATTCGTTTTCTTGCCTTAGATATATTTTAGTCCATGGGTTGTCATGTTCCACTTACATTATTTCTTCCTTTTTTTAATGGCGCCCAAGTAGACCAAGTATCCTGATGTCACAAGCTCTTCCGGTATACGTATCCCATCTTATGTAGACAGGGCTAAGGTGAATAAGTTTGATTATTTCAACAATTGTACGTATGTCCAACCTGCCTATTTAAGTCAATACTTCCTAAATATTCCTGCTGGAAATCTATGGGATAATGAGATACACCCATTGCTTCAACATATTGGATGGACACAGTTTATTGACAAGAAACCTAAGGTGTATCCAGATATGGCACGGGACTTCTTATATTCATTTGAATGCTACTTTAAGGAAGATGCTGATACAGGTACAGTAGGCTTTAAGTTTGGGAAGAAGGGATACTCATTGACTTTTAGGCATTTTTCAAAATTTTTATGATTGTGTTTGATACCCCAATCGAATTAGCTGATGCATCTCCTGTGAAAAATTGGGAAAGAATCAGAGATCTTGAGCAAAATGAGTCATGGGTAGGAGGACAATGTAAGGTCCATGCTTTAAGGAATTATTCGTTAAGGATCATCCATCGATTTTTTATGAAAAGTATGTATAACAATTTGAAAAATTCAAGTACTATCAGTGTTTCTCAAGCCATGGTCCTCCGATGTATGGTAGATGGCATATTTATCAATGGAGTGGCAATTATAGCTAATCAGATTAAGGAATTACAGAAAATGCCGGGAAATATCGATAACATTTCCATTGGCTGGATAGCTACGGTTTTGGCTATTACAGTAGGACATCATGTCTATGGAGAACCACTTCCAGGAGATCTACCTTGTATTGACAATAAGATGCTAAATAGAATGAAAATTTTGATTCCTAGGCCTCATGATCATTGGGCTACTCAGGAAGAGTATATATGGGAGAATAATATTCAGATTGAGGAGCAACAAGATAAACCAAATGAAGAGGATGTTGCACCAGCTGAAAATCCATTTGTCAATGAGCCAGCAACACCGGAATGGGAAGTTCATTTTAACTAGCTAAGTCAGCGGTTGGATTTGCAGCAAATCCGTTTGGATACTTTGCAAGACACTGTTTTGGGCTTCACAAACACACTGGAGACATTTGTGCAACAATATTGGGAGCGTAACCCACCACCGCCTCCACCTCCATCAACATAGTTTGCCTTCATTTGCTGTGGATAGAAAAATTTTGAGGAGGAGGTAGCATTCTTTCAGGGAGATTGACTTTTACCTTTCCTCATTTTTTTCTTGAATCGGTTTCGTTTTTGTTATTTTGTGTTTTGTGTTTTTTTTTGTTTTGCTTATGTTTCTTTTGCTTTCTTAAGTCTGTAAAACATATTGAAAACTTATGTAGTTTACTTTTTCATTTAGTTTGCATGAGAACTTAGTTTGCCCCGGTTTCCTTCAAAATTTTAAACAAATTGAACTTGGATATAAGAATATGCATGTTTAGAACCTTTGCTTAGAAAGAGAACAAATATGTTGTTTAATAAATCTTTAGATAGTTTAATCTTTAACATGATAAATATTTGTTAGTTTCCATTCTCTTGAAAACACTTAGACCAGTTTTTAAACTTAGAAAAACCAATACAATAAAGTAGTGAAGTAAGAAAATTCAGAGCACTAGAACCTTCCTCATCACCCTTCAAAGCATATAAGCAACTCAAACAACTTAGAAAATGATCTAGGCAACAATTTTTCTTGATAAGTTTTCTAAAAGACTCTTGTCCTACCTTTGTGAAATTACATCTTTTGAAAGCCAATTTAAGCCCAAAAGGGTATACTTAATGTGTACCATTAATATTTTCTTGTTACACTCAATGTTTTACCATTTAACCTAAAAAGTCTTTGTCTCACCATATGGAATTGGCCACTTTAGGATTAAATGGATTTATCTAGAGATTAATGATTGTATTGGGTGAAGTGAGAAAAATTTTAGTAAAAGTCATTGATGAAGTCAAGTGAGAGATTTACCTTGTATTTACCTTGAGAATATCTTGTAATTGCTAGAAAAAAAAATTGTTTGAAAGATTGAGAAAAAGAAAAGCTAGCAATTATGAAAAAATCTAAGTCTGGGGTAGTACAAGGAAGAAAAATTTTGGTAATTTTTTAAAAAGGGTATGATTTGGGTACATTTTCTCTCAAAAGAAGTTTTGTATTAAGAAAGCTAAGCAAGTATGTGCAAATTATGCATTGATCAAGCTAATGGGATTAGTAATCCATTTTGTCTTAGAGTGGCTATTCATTTTGATTATCTTATGTCCATTCTTTGATAACCATATCCTTAGCCCCATTACAACCTTTAAAAGACCTATGTGATTTTAAGCTTGTTTTGAGTTTTTTAGCGGAGATGACCTTCGAGTTTCGGTGCTAAAGGAGAGGCTTATGGTGTATCTAGAGTTTCAAGAGCGAAACCAATTGTATGCATATGCATTCATATATTCTATACTTCACTATCTAGTTGTGATGTTGTTTTGATTTACAAATTAGTTGTAATATTCTATACTAAGTTTGGTTGTAAATGTATAGTTCTTTGTTCAAGTTTGATTGTTTTGAGGGTTGGATTGTTCTAATTTGCTTGAGAGCAAGCAAGGTTTAAGTGTGGGGTATTTGATAAGTGTGAATTATGTATAGTTTTTAGTATGTTTTTAGTGTTGTTATTTAGTTAATTTGGTTTAATTTTGGTTAATTTAGAGTTAAAATGTTAATTTGTATGTTTTTGAAGTTAATCCAAAGTTTTGGTGCTTTTCAGGAATATTTTGCTAAGAAAAGGGTTCAATTACATAAAGACAAGTTATTATGGGCTAAAATTGTAAATTTGAAAAGTCATTCAAGAAAATAAGCGTGAAGTACATAAGGCTTTTACATGGCCACGTGAATGTTAAGAAGTAAATACATGTGGCCACGTGAATGATATGAAGAGAAGAACCCATGGCCACGTGAAGGTTATCTACACAAATAGGCGTGACCACATGAAATGAATAAAGAAGAAGGCATAAAGAGAAGGCATGACCACGTGAAGATTAACTAAGGAGTTCACGTGGCCGTGTGTCCCTCTTGCTGAAGGATGCGTGCCCACATGAGAATTTACAAAGGAAGAAACGTGGCCTCGTGCAGGTTTCTCCCATCTGACGAAGGATTTTTCCAAGCTTTCCGTTTACAGAGGATTTGCTTCCTATTTTATTTTCGGAGTTTGAGAAGGATTCTACCACTAATTTAGCCTATAAAAAGGAGCCTGAAGCACCAAAGAAGGGAATGAATATTTCATTAAGCAAATTTATCAATATTAGTTCATTAGTTTTCTCTTTTACGTAGCTTTTGGTTTTTGTTGGTTTTACTATTTTCTTTAAAGCTTTGTTTTTATTTTAAATATGTTTAGTGAGTAGTTTTCTTTAACTTTTGCTAAAGGATACTTGAATCCTTAACTTTTATTGTTATGACTTAAGCTTGTGCTTCAATTTAATGAAAGTTTGATTATTTCTTAGTTCTTAAACATAGTCTTATCTTTATTCAATTTAAATTGATTGTTAACTTAATTAAACATTGTTTAAGTAATTGGTTTTGAGTTGATTATTGATATTCATGTTCTTGGGTTAATTTAGTTAGGTTGATACATGATTATAATCTGAATAAGCTATAATTTTATGTTGATTGAAGTAAATTAAGATTGAGATAGGTGTAACTAAGAATAGGTGGAAGTTAAATTACTTGAGAAAGGATTTAATAGACATCTAGGAGGATTAATTCAGATCTTTATGCTAAGTGTTGATTTTATCTGAATAAGAGAATTTTAATGCTTGGAATAACAATCTTGAGTAAAGTTATCTGGGTTTATTAATCTGAATTCTTTATAATCACTTGTGTGTTTTTCTTTTGATTAAGTCATAATAATATTGGTTAAGGTGGATAGTCCTTTAGTGAAAGTTATTTTTAATATTGATTTCTACTTTAATCACTTGCTTGCTTTTGTTTTATCTTTAATTACTTCAAATCTTTTAACTGCTTTATTTTATTCTTAGTTTTAAAAATATGTTTTAAGGTTTTTAATTTTAATCATCACAACTTTTGGAATTTCTCTTCTTCCTTCTTCACACAAATTTGGTTTTAAAATTAAAATCATTCATACAAATACAAGTTTTCCTTAGGTTTGATATTTTGGGTCGTAATTATATTTCTCTATATTACTTAGCCGATCTAGTACACTTGCTAAACACCGGTCAATAACTCCTATCATCAATCAACCCTCTCAGGTTTTTTTGATTGATTATTTTCTCTTGGCCTTTAATTTTTTCCCAGGATACCTTTTTTCAATTTTCACCCTGTCAAGGTGCCCAATTTTAGCAAGGCTGCCATTTTTCAATTTTTAACCTGTGGGGTATTTATTCTTTTCTTTTTCTCTTTTTAGTCTTTAACCATGGACCTTTTCAGTCTGTCAACATTCACAGATTCTTTGAATTCATTGCCATTGCTATCTGACAAAATAACAGTACCTTTGTATAATAACTTTTTTAGCACAAAAGATCCTTGCCACGTGGGCCTGAATTTGCCTCGGACATTTGAAACCTCTGGTCTCATATATTTGAACACTAAGTCTCCTTTTTTCAGGGGGTATTTCTTGAATTTCTTCCCAAATGAGCAAGCAAGCCTTTTTTTATAGACTTAATTATAATAGTAAGCCCTCATGTTATCCCCGTCTAGTAGGTTGACTTATGCCAGTCTCTGCCTAGCCCATTCTGCTTTTGGTATCTTAGCTTTCAAGATAACCATCAAAGATTGATACTCAATTTTTATAGGTAATACTACTTCAAATCCATATAACAAGGAAAATGGTGCAGCTCATATGGACATTCGGGTTGTAGTCCTATAACCACATAGTACGAAAGGTAGTTTATCAATCCAATCCTTGTAAGTTTGAACCATTTTGGTCAGGATCCTTTTCATATTCTTATTGGCTACTTTAACTGCTCCATTTGCCTAAGGTCTGTAAGGAGAAGACTTATGGTGTTCCACCACATACTTGATGAGCATCTGTTTGGTTTCATCGAAAAATTACAACTAATTGCCTGATACCACATGATGAGGCAACCTATATTTGCATATTAAATTCTTCTCGATGAACTTAGCCATATCTCGTGTATCTACTTTCTTAAAAGACTCAGCTTCTACCTATTTGGTAAAGTAATTAATGGCCATTACGATGAACCTGTGTCCATTCGAATCAGGTTGATGAATCATTTCTATGATATCTATACCCCAAATAGCAAAAAGGCCAAGGTGACATATGGTTGCACAGTTCTGAGGCAGGCAAATATTTCAAGTCTGCATATGTTGGCATAGCTGACATTTCCTGATGTACCTAAAACAATCAGTGTCCATTGTGAGCCAAAAGAAACCTTGCCTCATAATATTTTTTGCTAAGGCTAAACCATTCATATGAGCATTGCACACTTTTGCATGTACTTCCTCCATTATTTTCCTTGCTTCCTTCTCATCCAAGCATTTCAACTATTTTCCATTAGGCTATCTCGTGTAAAGAACCCCTCCTAAAGTAATGAACTAGAAAGATAACTTGCAAATCAATCTCTGGTCCTTTTCAATTGCTTATTCAGGAAACACCGACTTTTCTAGATAATTATAATGTCAAATTACCAAGGCTTTCCATCATCCATCTCAACATCTATGACCTTCTCCTTCTTGAAACATGCCTTGCTTGAACTTAAAATTAACACAAGCTTCATAACTACCCCCTCCGAATTATCCCAAATGGACACCAAGGTAGCCAAAGCATTTGTTAACTTATTCTTTTCCCTGGACACAAATCTGAATGTACAAACTTTAACCTGACTGCTCAAAATCTTTAGGTGCCTGAGATAATAAATCACTAAAGATGAGTCTTCAAATACCTCTGCAGATTTGGCTCCTATAGCCAGTAAGGCTTCCAACCTAAAGATGCATGCTTCATACTCTGCTTCATTATTTATGGCTTTGTACCTTAACTTCTTAGCTAGTGGTAATTTTTTCCTCCAGGGCAATCACGATTACTCCTACTTAGGGGTGTCAAATGGTCAGTTTGGTTCAATAACCAAATCGAAATAATCAAAAACCAATTTTTTAAAAATTTAATCAATCGAATCAAACCAAACTATTTAAATAATCGAATACTGACCGAATCAATTTTTTTTGTCTGTTCGATTTGGTTAACCGAAAAATCAAAAATTAAAACTATTTTTTTAAAAAAATAAAAAATTATGTCTAAAAACTATACAAAATTACAAATCATAATATACTAAAGTAAAAACATCTAAATTGTACAAAATAAAAGTTCATATTAAAGATACAATCCCAAAATATATAATAAATAATATAACAAAATCATTAAATAAATTTTTTTATTCAATCGATTTTCAATCCAGTCATCAAAATTCCTAATTATCACTTAAAAATAGATATTAAAAATTGATAAATATACTTATATAATTTGCAACTCAAAATAAGATAATTTACATGTACAAAATAATTATCCAATTAAAAAATCCAAAAAATTACCTAATTAAATAAAATATCGGTCGATTCAGTTTTTCTACTATTTTCTCGTCCAAAAATCAAATAGAACTGAAATTCTTTAAAATCTAGAATCGAAATTGAAAAATCAAAAAATCAAACTGAATTAAAAAATTGGTCGATTTGATTCGATTTGAACTAAAGTTTGCTCACCCCTACTCCTACTCTTTCTCCTTTATTATTAACGGCTCCATCAAAGTACATCTGCCATCCCTGCACTATTATGGATACTATATGTTCATCAGGAAATTCATACGCCACCTTTTCTCCTTCTAAAGGCTGATCAGATATGAATTCTGCTACTATCTCCCTTTAATGGTTTTTTCTAGTGATGTACTCTAGATTGAACTCCTATAAGAGAATCAACCACCTTCCTACCTTTCGTAACAATGAGGAAGATTCTTGTAAATACCTAAGAGGATTTTGCTTAGCCACAGCTTGGACCCTGTAAGAATGAAAATAGTGTCTCAACTTCTTCAACACCCATATGATTGCCAGACAGATCTTTTCAACTTCTACATACTTTATCTCATAACGGAGAAACTTTTTGCTAAGGTAGTATACTGCGTATTCATTTCCGAAGTCATCCTCTTGTGCTATCATAGCTCCTACTAAACTATCTTCTATTGCCAAGTATAAAATCAAAGGTTTGCTTGCTTAGGGCAGTCTCAACACTGGTAGATGTAACAAATAATTTCAAATGCTATCGAAGACTTTTTAACAATTCTTATTCCAAACCACAAGTTGGTCCTTCCTTAACAGCTTGAATATCAGTTCGTAAATTAAAGTCAACTTGGCTAGGAACCTACTTATGTATTGGATTATACCCAAGAACCCTCAGATTCTTTCTATTTCTAGGGCACTGGCATTTCCCTAATAACTTTTACTTTGTCAGGATCTACTTATATACCTCTCTGACTTACCACATGGCCCAAAAGCTTACCTGAGGTAACTCCAAAGATGCACTTCTTAAGATTGAGGTAGAGGTTGTATTTATTGATTCTCTGAAAAAACTTTTCTAATGCTTCAAAATGACCTTCCCTGGTGATCGACTTGATCATCATATCATCTACATATACCTCCACTTCGTTATGGATCAAGAAATCTAAGATCTTAGTGGCCATTCTTTGATAGGTAGCACCTTCATTCTTAAGACCAAATGGCATGACTCAGTAGGCATACATCCCTATTCAGTTATGAAAGTCATTTTGATCTTATCCACTATTTTATTCAAAATCTAATTATACCCCACATACCCATCCATAAAACTATACATGGAACAAGTAGCTATACTAACAACCAAAATATTTATGTGGGGTAAAGAAAAGTTATCTTTGGGATAAGCCTTGTTCATATCCCTATAATTTACACAGATCCTGACTCTTCTATCTTTCTTTGCTACAGAAATCACATTTGCTATCCATGTGGGATATTGGACTTTCACTAAAAACTTAGCCACTATTTGCTTTCTGACTTCCTTTTTAACTTTCTCAAGCCATTTTGGCTTAAATCTCCTAAGTTTTTACTTAACTAGCTTATACCCTGAGTATGTTGGAATGGTATATTCAGTGACTTCCTGATCTATCCCTAGCATGTCTTCATAGGTTCAGGCAAATATTTTTTTATATTTTTTTCAATATTCTCTTGAATTTTTCTCTCTTCAAGAGTTATGTCTGAAACCGATAAAATTTATTTTGGGTTTTCTTTAGTTTCGAGGTTGGATGAACATGTATTTGTTGAGTTAATGTCAAATATAGATATTTTATGATCATGATCATGCACATTAAAATTAGAAGAAAAGTCACATAAGTAAGCAAAATTATTCATCTCATTAATTTAATCCAAAGAGAAAACATTGTTGCTATCAAAAAGTTCAGGAACATAAACAATATCAATAAAAGTATCTTCTTCAATCTTCTCAGCATCAAGCATCTCCAGGTCAGCTTTCAGTGGTTCTTCAACTTTTATCTTCCCTTTGACTTTCAACTAAGTAGCAAGCAACTTTTTTGTCAGGACTTCTTCTGATGCTTCTTTATCCCAAGCTAAGTGGTGCAATAGGATTCCTTCATCCCAAAAACCCTTAACCAATTTGATGATTCCCTTCTCCCATTTGAAAACATCACTAAACAGCTCAAACTCTGGCACAAGTTCATCTTCTACCATCTGAGGCTCATTCTCTCCATAATACAACCAAAGACCCGAATTCAATACAAAGTTCTAAGAAATATGGGGAATCCCCTCTTTTACGTCCTTTTCCTTTCCCTTCTTATCGGGACCTACAAAGCCTAACCCATTTTTATCCTTCTAAGCAACAATTGTTCTGAACCTGCAACTGCTTAATTATCTGATATCCTTGACTTTTTTCTCCATTGGCATGCAGCAAGAGCCAGCTGCCTTTCAATCTCAAGGATCACTCTCCCACTCTTTGTGATAGCCTTTACTTTTTTTCCTCCTCTACCTCATCCTCTTGCTCACTAGCTAAACTCCAGATATCAATGGGTATCGCAATCCCTTCATCCTTGCTTTCTATGGGAGTATTCCAATAATCAATCATAGAGACTGGCCGATCTTCCTCAACTGGCTTGGTTACTTTCGAGATAGAATGAGTAATGGATAAGTACTTATTCCCACACAAATCTTACATCACATACCATTTAGGCAAGCTTGACCCTATCATGTAAACTGGTAGAGGCACAGCATTGTGGCCACTCTTTTTCTTCTTATTCGGATTTGAGATCTTTTTACTATTAATCAAGTCTTGAATCTTATTCCTTAGAGTGTGGCAATAATCAGCCGAGTGCCTAGTGTGCTAATGGTATGCCAATATTGGTCCTCACTGTAATAGGGTAACCTTTAACTCTTTGCAGGCCTTAGTGGCAGAGGTTGAAGCTTCCCTTCTTTAACCAACCTATTCAAAACCCAAGAAAGTGATTTTCCCAAATTGAAATAATGCCTCTAAACAACCTCCATGGTAGAGACCTCTACAGTCTTCCTAGCTCTATTATACCCATTACTGTTTTCGACAGTCTTATTGCTACTAAAGCTTCTTCTTACATTCTCGCTATTTGCCTTTCTTGCCAGATACGCTCCTTCAGCTTATATGGCTATATCCTTCAAAGAATTCTATTCTTTTAGAACCTTTATTTTCAATCCATCTCTAAGTTACAGGTTTGGATTTCGGATAAATAACCTAATTTTGTCAGTTGTGTCAGGTTTCCTCTTTATTTCCATCACCCTATTTCTCCACCTAGTGAGGTACTCATGGAAAGACTCATCATGCTTTTGCTTAAGTAATTCAAGGTCTTTCAAGATGACTTCCATCCTTGTACTACAGTCATATTATTTAAGGAATTCCTTAGTCAATAGGTCCCAGACATTCTTAGTTCATCTATCCAATGTATGGTACCAATCTATGGTAAGCCCGATTAAATGTAAGCAAAAGTACTCCACCTTCTATTTCTTAGATAGAGTAGTCCCCTTCATGATTAGAGTATACTGTTTGATATGTGTCAAAGGATCTGAGCTGCCATCAAGCCTTGGTAAATTAGGCATCTTGAACCTTTGAGGTAGTGGTTCATCCCCATCCAGATCCCTGTCTTCAGGATTTATCCCCCTACTAGCAGATAGCAGCCTTGACATAGCTTTAATCTTTTCCTCTATCTTTTTAAAAGCCAGATCTTTAGTATTAGGTCTTTTATCCTCATATTCATCACTGGAGGAACATAATCTTCGTCCTCTTCCTCTATAAAATCATCCTCAGGGTCATGCCTCTTTTCCTTCCTATATGGGTCTCGAAGCATAGCAGCATCGATCGTGGTAGCATTCTCAATATGATTTGGCTCCATTATCTCATAAATGGATACCACAGGCTGAGTTCTAATATTAGGTGTTATAAAAGCCACTATCCCACCAATCATAGCCAGTATCCTCTTCTTAAACTCTTATAAATGCTTATCCAACCTCCAGTTTGAGTTATCCCTTATCATCAAAGGCCTAACAAGGGTAACATTCAGCCTTTCCTTCAGGAATGGAAATCTTCTAACGGTTTCATCAGCTACTCTCCCAATTTTATTCCCTCTTTCAATCTTATTCCCCCTTTCATTTTTAATTTCCAAGTTAATTGCCTAATTGCTTTCTGATAATCGGCTTAAACCCCATTTGAAATTAACCTTTGAACCCAAAATTTGAACCTGAGTCTAGTCTTGATAGTCTAGATATGAATCTTTAAACCAGACATCCATTTGACCCTCTAGATCACCTAGATGAGTTTATGATGGCTGCAAAGGTTAAGCATTAGAAGTGATTCATGTTTGATTATGTATGAACATGGTATATACATGATGCATGAATGCAATGTATAGTTTAGTTAGGAATCACTCACAACCACATAAGTATAACAATAGGCTTTTAACCTTATCACTCCTACACAGGAGGTCGTACGGTCTCTTTCCTAAGTGGGCTTATCCTATGGGTCATCAGGATACCCAATGGATACATTAAGTGCACGAAGGGAAATCAGCAGCATAACCACTCTAATTGAAAGTATAAGCATATGAATTTTGATCATTATGTATTTTGACTAACTCACATAAATCGGATTAGGCCCGTCGAGGTATGGCAGCCTTTGATTGGTACCCTCCTAAATTATTTGAGTTTGGTCAATACACAAAGGTCCATATAGCATGCAAATATTATTATAGTTATACCACCTAGGGAAATTTGTTATTATCATTACATGGGCTTGATTTAAATGTATTAAGACTTTAAAGTTATCCAAGCATGGTCCCTGCCAATAGGTCTAGGTCATCACGAGCATAAAGATAGATGGGTCACCATTTCATATACCATTTGATATTGGACTTAGGCTAGTGGATCTCCTTGACACCTCCCTACATTGAGTGAACATAGGGCATACTTCAAGATAGCATCAGGGCTAAAAGGGATGTGTAGCTTAATTTTAAGGCTTTAGAATGAATACAAGAAATGCAATTTATAAAGGAGATGGGATTAATAAGAAAACTTAATCATAAAAAACTTAACCAAAATGCTTTTCAAAGCAAGGTCTCTTTGGTCCCCAACAGAGTCACCACTATGATGCATGCCGGAGCCATCTTTCATTTTCGATTAGGTTCTCAAAGGCCCACTTTTAGGGTTTGAAACTAGATGGGGCTCGCTTAATTTATAAATTGGTCACTTCACCATAAAGAGGGATTAAGCCTAGTTCATGGTTGGTGGTCAACCTATGAAGGTGTGAGTTGCTATCCGATAGGACATCGAAATGTTTGTCTCGACCTTTTGATGCCTAAATAAAGATTGGTGTTTAGGATGTCACTCTTATTAGGCATCTCAGTTAGGCATTATTTTATAAATGAGTTTTGAAATTAATCCACTCTACTCTCTCACACGATACAAATGATAAAAGTAAATATTCCAATGAAATAAGAAAAGTAATAAATAAATAAGGAGAATAAATTCCTACTTAAGTTATTACATAAGCAAATCGTCCAGCGAAGAAAGTAAATTACATACATAAATCACAACGTTCATTTAGATTGGAAACATTAGTTCCCTTAAGCATATTTACAAAAAGGATTTTATTGTATGGTATGGATTTTGGGATAAAAAATTGGAAATTGGTCCATTTTTATTAAGAAAATTCCAATTTGATTGATAAAAATAATTTAAAATGAATTTTGGTTTCAACGTGCAAAAATCATCTTTTTTACTACCTATTACATTCCTAAAAAAGGTAATACACCTGAAAAGAAAATACATCTATAAATGCAAAATAAATAATTAACCAAATAAAGCTATAAAAATAAAAGAACCAGATATGGGTAGCAAGCGATGGATCACTTTCGAAAGCATGACTTCCTATGCAAGAATTTAAAGTAACCATGCAATAGCTAAAAAAAAGTAAATACTCACAAAAACATCAAAAATAAAATAATAAAAGGTCAGTACAAAAATAATAAAAATAATTGCATCATGAAAATAATACAGAGATAACCTGTACAGCATGAAATTAGATGAAATAATATACCAATATGATAGAAAATGAGGAATATACACCAATATGCACATGATGCATCAAAAATGGCTTGAAAAATATCCAGAGATGTTCAAAAAGAATGAATATATATATATATATATATATATATATCCTAAGTTCATCTTATAGTAGTACCATTTCAAGCACAATTTATTATTCAATTAAATGAAATTTCGGCAATATAACAATTTAAAATTCATGCTACCCAAACCTGCAAATACTTAATTTCACTTTCAATATTATTCCTCTAACTTCAGAACTTCAATCAATAACCCAGTACTGCTATAATTTCAACTCAACATATTCAAAATATACACAGATATATTGTAGTCGTACTTATGCATTTATCACAGCTTGGATTATACCATTTAATAGAGTTCAAGCAGTCATCCCAAGAGATTATTTACTTTCCACAACATACTTATCAGATACATGTATTGTATATTTGTACATCCTGGGCTTTTAATTCTAGTTTTGATTTATTCATTTCAAATTAACAGTTAATATGAACCTTTTAAAAACAAAGTTAAGGTCATATATATAAAAATAGGCACATAAACTCCATAAAATATTCGAAGGATTATATACCTTTCAAGTAATCATAAGTTTATACATAAAAATATTAGACCCAAGCATGCCCCTTCAAAACAGAATATAATAAAGGTGAATAACTAATTTATTTCCTAAGTTTAGTCAAACAATTTAACACATAAATTCTTAATCTTATTTATGCAATATTCGTGACATGGACTATACAATCCAAAATACCTTTAAGCCCTAACATATTCAATCTATATTATCATGTATACAGTTATTTGCTTTCTACGTTATATTCTCCTTTACACATTAGTTTTAATTTATCAACAATATATTATAACCCAATTAAATCTTTAATAAGAAAAAATAAATCAGTAAATATATTATTCCTAATTAAATCAAGCAGCAACAATGTTCACTTCAAAGAAATAAACCAAAAATTTAACCTTAAGAGGGTCAACTGTAAGGTTTGACTAAATTTAAAAAGCTAGTTTAACGTATTATTTATTCTATAAAAATTTTGACAAAGTCTCCCCTTGTTATTGGCAACTTCCTATGGAAAAGAATATAAAAATATTTCTAAAATCATATAACTACTTTCAGAATCTCAATTAATCAGTCACAATTTATATAATTGGCTTCAACATTGAAACTTAGTTCACTATAATTATAACCATTTACTCATATGCACTATTATATAAATAAGAATTGCAGCACCAGAGTTCAGTATACTTATTAAAATGCGCATAATCATATGAATATAATTTGGTTCGGACTTGAGATATCGATTCTCAAGCTTCCTACGTATCCCACTTGGGGAATCATAACCACGTAGTTCTTCCCTCCCAAAGTTCAATACAGTACTTTAAATAAGTAAACCAGATTGAGCATGTATATTCATTCTATAAATGATTGTTCCAAGTGTATTGGAACTATTACATCAACCATCGATATTATAACTTCATATATATATATATATATATATATATATATATCATATAAGAAACAGGTCAATTTATCATCCACAATTGATATAGCATCTTCCTATTGATGTTTCAACATTCATAAAATACCAAGCTCCTAATCACTTATATATATATAGTTATATTGTATTCAAGTAATTATTATTTTATGGGTTATAAGACATTCAATAAACAACCATAAATCTATACCATGTAACTATTAAAATTTACAAATATCGAGGTGCTAACATTACATAGGCCAAATTACTACTCAATTTACAATTCGTAATATTTCAGCACAATAACTTATTATACAAAAAAAACAACCTAATACATGTACACGTAAATTTTTATTTACTTCTAGATATACCCCTTATTTTAATTAATTCCACTAGTGAAAATCCTCGAACCGGATATGCGAGACAAGGACTGAATGACTGTCTGAATGTGATGTCTGACTATATGTGAGGCCTCAAAGTTGTATGTGTATACTGTATGAAAGAGGAGACCACCTAAAGGTAGCCTACC